>JASAMY010001457.1:12500-120888 GCA_030248085.1 Paralinhomoeus sp. GSCO2_6 | reverse complement strand
TACGTTGTGCCGATAATTGTCTTTGTGGTGGTGGTGAATGAGAGTGAGAGTTTGTTCTTCAACTTCCTTGCTTTGTTCTCTTGACAACGAGCCGCGATTGTCACTTCACGAACAATGACTCTTTGACGATGTGATGATTATGTTTCTTGACCATGTAGCTCCGGTAGCCGGGCACAGTTCACAGACTGCGCAGGAATTCTAAAAAATCGCGTCAATTACGCTGGCGTGCGCGCGCGCGTGCACTGACGGTCCATGACGTCCGTGAGGGTCGCGCCGTCCTCGGCGCCTCCTTTGATGTCGTGGCGGCAGCAGACGCCGTTGGGAGACACATCGGACTGGCCGTCAAACGGGTGAATGTACCGGGTGGCAGTACTGCGTGGAATTGTCGCACTGCGGCGACGGCTCGTCGTTTGCCGGACTCTTCTTGTTGTCAGTAGCGAACGGGCTGGGGCACCGCTCCCACCGGGCAGGACGGCTCTGGAAGTGGCGACACGACGGTTCAATCTGGCACGCACGCACGCACGCACCGGGAAAGTCGCAGCAGATTCCGACGCCAAGGTCCCACACGGGCTCGGCACATCTGGGCCCTCTGGGCACTCGTCGACCAAGGCGTCCGCGAGCAGCTCCGCATTCCTGTTTCTGCCCTTGCTGTTGAGACGATCGAAAAAGTCTTGTGTCTTGCACAGCACCGGTTTGTATTTGGAATTGGAATCGGCCAACAATTCGGCAAAGAGCGACGCGAGCCTTGTGGCCGGCTTGTTCCGAGGGATCCGCGACGAGCAGACCTTCGCTGAAAGCGAGAGGACCGTTTAAATCTGACCCATCACGCCCGAGACAAGTGTCATTGTACGTTAATCAATATGTCTTGCACCATTGGTTTACCTATTGGAGGAGCCACAATTTCTGTGGGACCCCAGTGGCCGCCTTACCATAAGCGCACAGGTAGTCGCCAACGACAACGGAGTGACACTTGCACTGGCATTTGCCGGCGGCGCAGATGCTGGTGGCCGGACCGCGCTGACCCGGCCCCTGCCCCTGCTGCTCGCCCTCCTCGCACGCGTCGCCGAGTCGCAGGGACTTGACGCAGCGGTTCTTGACCTGCACCTCGTCGACGAAGCAAGTCGCGCCGCAGTAGCCGCTCCGGGGCGGATCCGTGGACTGGTCGAAGCAGGTGCACACTCCTTGAACACGAGCCAACAATGAATTCCCGTAAATACTCCAATCTTGCTCCCGGGGGACCTATGTATTCCTTCAACCTCTTCTACCTGGGAGCACAATTGGAGGGAGTCTATACTTTCAACCTGAATTGAATGGCAATGCTACTTAATTTCGCTGTCATAATTTCGCTGCCATTTTCCACTAATTTTGATGACTATACTTTCAACCTTGCCGTAACCGGGGCACTATTGGAGGGGTGGGCGCTCTATTGAAGGATTTAAGGTAAGTGTCCGGCCGTCCGCCCATCAGTCCGTACGCGGAGGGAGACAGAAAATTTGTGTTTATACAGTGAGACGCACCCTTTTCACAGATGTCGAACCGGCTTCGTTCGAGGCAGTCTTCGTCTCGTTGGCACGCTCTCGTTCGGTTCTGCTCTACTGAGCCGCGTGACTGCAGAGCGCACTTGCCGTCCACCGGCAGCCGAGTGCCCCCACAGGGTCGGGGGCAGCACAGCGGCGATTCGTCTTCCGCCGACAGTCCGTAGCAAGTGAGTCCGCTTGGAGACGTCGCGCGCGAAGCTGACTAAGCTGTTTCGAATCATAACCAATTGCTGATCATCTCTTCCCAGACTGCAACCACCGGCCAACGCATCCAACAATTGCATAATTGTTATTCAATATTTTAAGCAATTCGGTGCTCTCTTTGGTGCCACTGTGCATTTTGTTGGTACATCGAACTTTGGGCAGGTATGGTCGAATCAACCAACGTTAATAACTGAAAAGTTGTGCGAATTTGCGGGGCATTTACTGAGCATTTGCTCATCGCAGTCTGTCACTGCTCATTCAAAGAAAAATGAACTCATTTGCTGTTTGTTTTGCTGTTGTTAGTGTTCGCTAATTTGCTAATGTTCGTGCTAATTTGCTGCGCGACGCCTCCCGTTGGGCAAGCTGCTACACCTGGCTCATACTGGCAGGACACGCCACTTAGAGCGACACCGACCGGGCAGCCACTCGGCTTGGGTGGACAGCAGAAACCTGAACAAGACGTTGGTTTCACACTATAGTCTTGAAATCCGCAATGCACTAGGTATCTGACCGCTACTTTTAGTCTAGTATGCACAAGAAGTTTAGTCGAACGAGCTCAACCAGACCCAGACTCCAAGCATGGTGGAAAATTGATTTTAAATTAATTGAATTTAAAAATGTGATGATTTTGTAGAAAAATGCGAATTGACATGGTATGCATGTCCAGTTGTTCACCACACCCCGTCCCAGTCTGGGCGTCGTCACTGAGCATCGCTGCCCGTCGGCGCACGAGTATTCCAGCGCGCCAGTCCACTCGTCGCTTCTGTCGCACTCCTCGGCGTTATTCGCGCCGAATTCGCACCCGCTAGCTGAATGCGGCATCGTGGCAACACAGCGCACGCATTGCCAGCGCAGATGCAGACATTCGGGTGCGCATTTCCCGTCGACCATCTCGAATCCGTCGACGCAGCCGCAGACGCCGACGCTGGAACAAGCGGAGTAGGCCGCGACGCACTGGTCGCTGTGCTCGCAAGCCTCGCCAATGTCCGACACTGAAATGGCGCAAATAGAGTCTCCAACTCGAAATGTTACTACTGCTTAATTTAATTTGTCGCAATTAATCTTAAAGCGAAAAAATTGAAGACCCACTTTTCTTGCAGGAGCCGTCGATCGGCACCTCTTCACTCGTGCAGGCTGCAGAAAGGCGTCTGTTTCGTCAGCTTTACGTGTGATTGCGTTTAACATTAAAATCTACTGAGTAATTTTAATTTTAATTAAAATTAAGAAGGTTATGTAAGCGGTCTCTCACGGCGTCTGCAAATCCATTGGCCGTCCGCGTTTCTGGTGGTCACTTCGGACGCCGTGCAACCTGTGTCATTTCGGTGTATTGTAGTTTATTCTACTGTGTCCGACTTTTAAACTTTTTACTTTATTTTTATTTTTGACGACAACCACCGACACAGCACAATGGCCGTAAACTGGATCACAAGATCACAGGGCGGCGCCGTATACATAACAGCGGGCGTTGTTCTGCCGCGAGGCAAGGTGGGCCCCCACCTGGCACTGATTTTTGGCCGAAGCCACGGTACAGCCAGAAACCGGAGCTGTGGTTTAAACCCTTTGCCCAAGGGGGTGGCCGTGGTTTTCACCCAGCAAGGAATCGAACCCCCGACCTCGCGGTCAGGAATCCAACGCCTTGCGGCCCAAAACGTATTCTGCCGGATTGTAGATTTCTTAGCTCTATGGGTTATGCTCGCGTAGATGAACGTTGGTACATGCACCACCGTAAATCCATCCCCCAATAGTGCCCCCTCTCCAATAGTGCCCCTGGGTAGGGAGAGTTTAAAAGTATAGTGCCCCAGGTCACTGTTGGAGGATTTACGGTACATCGTTATAGTTAGTGCACGTAGAATTGAAGAGTTGTGGAAAAAAGGCGATTGCAGTGCTGGGATTCGAACCCAGGTCTCAGGGTTTCCGGGCCTGGATGCTAACCACTACGTAGAAAACGACTAACTTTTGACACAGCCGACTCTTCTGCCAGCGTATTCGTGGTCGTCGGGACAGCGGCAGAAGCGACCGCCACCCCGAAACTCGGCCCCACTGCAGACGAACGGCGCGGCGCACGCCTCGTCGCACGCCGCCGCGTACTCATTTGGAACTAAAAATTTAACGAAACAAATCACACGTTTATATAGTAATGGTAAAAATCGCAATTTCCTAAAACCCTATGTTTAGCCCCCACATTATTTGCCCCCCCCCCCCCCTTGCGGCCAGAATAAAACAACACGAAGCCTATCCGTAGACTATTACAGGACAGCGTATGGCCTAGTGGTAGAAAATTGGCCTCTTGCGAGCACGGGTTCGATTCTTGATGGATTCACGAGATCGATGACTTCCTTCTCCATGGATTTTCTCGTGCCGTCGCTGCCTTAGACGGATGGCCTTTTCCAGATGTCTTTGGTTAACTATGTACGCGGCTCTAGACGGGAAGGCGTCATGGAGATGGGTACGGGCTGGGCCATTGACGACCTCCCAGCGTTGGCCCTAATCCAACAACCGCATTCTATAGCAAAACAATCCAACTGGTTTACGTGGCGCGCAGAGAACGGGACGCGCAAAGCTAAAAGACAGTGGCGTTGACAACAAACAGCGCCTTTTGACTCATTAATTAATGTTTGTCAGGTACATTGTATTTTATTTTCAGTTATTATTGTTCAATTAAAGTGTTTATCGTTATTGTCAACGCAACGAAGCCGGCATCTGAAGAGGCGCAAAGATCACCGCTGCCCATTGCGAGCTGTACTTCATCTGAATTCGGATCTAAAAAAGCGCACTCCATTGCTTGTGTTGCGTAGTCTAGCGTATATGTACCGTAAGTCTTCCAATAGTGCCTCCGGAGCACTATACTTTCAACCTCTCTTTACTCAGGGGCACTATTGGAGTTGTGTTGGGTTCCTTAAGTGATTAACAGTTCAAAGTAGCTCAAATGTCATCCATTAATGAGTGTTGTAGCTGTGTACACACCACTTGTACCTAAGTAACTTCTGCTTGACTTCTGTCCTTGTACATGATGCAAATCGTAGAGTACTTTTTGCCCCTGGGGGCACTATTGGAGGTTTTACGGTATGTGTTCTGTAGTCTATGTACGTATGTACATTCTTCACACTGGGCCCAAATGGATTGATGTCTCCTCTGTCGCCAATGTAAGTTGTTCCAGGAAGGCATTCGCATTGATTGGTCAGCACGGAGCAAAATAATCCGGGCACGCACGCTTCACGCTCCGAACAATCGTCGTGGAAAAATCGATATCCTGAACTTCGACACCACTCGAGCACGCACGCACGCACGCACGCACGCACGCACGCGCGCACGCACGCACGCACGCACGCACGCACGCACGCACGCACGCACGCACGCACGCACGCACGCACGCTACAAACCGAGGTCGGCTAAGCACTGCTGATAGTCCTTGGAATGAAATCCGCCACCGGGAAAGCTGTGCCTGTCGGATGCTGGCCGCGGCGCCTTTACGCACAAATATACGGTTTGGCTGATTAGCCAAGCAAGGAGCGCTTGCTTCATCCTTTGTCTTTCGTGTCGTCGCAAACAGTTTCAGGAAGACAACGATGACGTTACTTGCACTCTAGGGCTGAACAGAATTGCTACTGGAATTTGCGGGTGATTTGCTGCGAGCTGACGCTTGTGCGCAACCGATAATGAGGCAGCGGGGATACGCATTCGGCTTACATGGCCCAAAACTGGTCGAATTAAGGCTGAAACGAGGCGCAAGTAGGTACTTGCATCGCAACATTGGAGGAAAATGCGTGGAGGGAGGCGGGTGCGGTGGAAAATGCGTGGGAAAATACGTGCATACCTGTATAGCTGGCATGAGCGAGTGTGTATGCATGCAGCATGCATGTGTACGTGGCGTGCGGGTTCATTTTATGTTGTTTCCTCTGCTGTTGGGAACTCTATACAAGTACTGCTACATAGTAATGTCAGAAATCGCTTACTGTAGGGGTATTCATCCTTACTTTGAAAATTAGCTTGAAATTTTGCTCTTTTTGTCGTTTAAAATCAGGCTTTAAGCAGGCACGCGTGTTAGCGTTGTTATTAGCGTACACAACACGCCCGAGCGCTCGCGATGGCGACAAATCGACAGGAACATGCCCGCAGTTAGGCAGCTGCTAGGGCGTCTCCGTTTGTTTTCACCCAGTATTTCTCTTGTCCCTGCTATCACTTTGGTATATCGAATATCGATGTCACACTGGTCATCGCCCAAAAAGACACACGGGCACCAAAAAATGCACATTCCTCATTCGTCAGTCTTTTTGCGCAGGACATCTAACGTATACTCTGTTCTATTCGTCCGGCCAGTCTAGGTATATCACAGCGGAAAGCGTGACTCGAGAGTACTGTAACTCTAAAATTCAAACATTCAAATTCTCCGTCGTCAGCGCGCCCATCTCCATCTTGACGGCATTGGCGGTGACGGTGGCGTCCGTCTCGTGCTGCTTGCTCTTCATGATCGTCAGGATGGCGCGCGCTGAATTCGGTTTCGCTGAATTGTCGGCACACACCACTAAGATTTGTTTGGCTTTTATTGAAAAGTTAGAAGGATTTGTGAAGACAGCGAAGTGGCCCAGTACATCCGGACTGAAAATTGGTCGTTTAACATATTTCAAGCAAGAAAAGTGTACCAATGCCAAGGTACAACTCACAATTCTCTTCGGTGTCGTGGAGCAGGAGCTCGTCGAGTAGCGTGTCCACGTGCGCCATGCCGAAAATGCGGGCCAACTGCACGTCCTCGATGAGACTTTGCCCAATCGCCTATGGGCGGAAAGAGGGTTGTCGAAATGAAGAGAGTCTAGGGCACGCTTCCCCAATTCACCCTTGCTCTTGTCTCTACTGCACATTGATTGTATTTCTAGGCACCCAAGAAATTTGTCTTTTTTACTATTTTACCCTTTTACTCTCGCTCGAATCTGCATCACCATCCCTGCTCTGCTTCCCCACCCCTCGAGGAGCTCCTGCAACTGCCTGCTCCCGATGCTTTAGTTGCTGCACTTGGCTCCACTTGGCTGTGCTTTATGGTTCAGACGTGAGTGTGCATGTTCAAGTGGCCTCATTCCAGGCTAGCGGTACGCTGACACGAGAGACCGCTTCTTCTGCTTCGGTCACTGTCAGTGGTATAGCTTGCTGCTCTGCCTGCACGCACTTGGATGGGCGGCAGCAGGAGCAGTAGATTGGCGTAGCGGTTGGGCTGTCGGCCGGCGAGCGGCGACTCGTAGCGGACGTAGTGCTCGAGCGCCGTCAGCGCCTCCTGGCGCGCCTTGCGCACCACCTCGACGTTGCGCAGGCCTCGCGCCTCTGCGAATAATAGGCAATTTCTAGTCAAAAATTGGTCAGCACTGAAAAACAGTGAAAAAGACGAAAAGTACACTACTTTTTGCATTGTAGACAAGTTGGAAAACTTCAGGAAAATTCTGGGGGGTCTGGGGGGAGGGGCTGGGTAGGGGCAAAATTCCGGCTGGGGGCTCACCACAACCCCCCCCCCCCCCCAGTTACATGTATGGGCCAGAGTGGAGGAGAGACTAAACCGCTGCAGCGGTGCGCGCACGCACGCACGTGGATAGAAGAACATGATGGCCTTGAGACAGACGAACTCGGTCTCGTCCAGCTCGAGCGCGCGCATCGGCGCCGCCACCTCGTCCAGGATACGCCACGTCACGTTGCTGCAGCATATCGAGCGTAACGCGTGTGTGCGTGCGTGCTGGTGCGTGCGTGCGTGCGTGCGTGCGTGCGTGCGTGCGTGCGTGCCTCCGCGCGCGCGCGCGTGCTGGCGTGCGTGCGTGCGTGCCGGTCCGTGCGTGCGTGCGTGCCGGTGCGTGCGTGCGTGCGTGCGTGCGCGCGTGCGTGCGTGCGTGCGTGCGTGCGTGCGTGCGTGCGTGCGTGCGTGCGTGCGTGCGTGCGTGCGTGCGTGCGTGCGTGCGTGCGTGCGTGCGATTTCGAAGTTGCGCGCCTCACTTAAAGTCCGCAGCGTATTTGTCTTCCCTTGTGAGCTGCAGGCCGCCGAGCAGGACCAGTCGATCGATAAATTCCACTGGCTTACTTCGAAAGGCCACGCATATGATGAGGAATGCCGCAGAGAGCGCGCGCAGCAGGGCGACCTGTGAAAGACGAATGAGATTAAGGAACCCAATTAGCCATTTACTACCTATATTAATGATTTTTCGAAATAATACAATAGTTTTATCGAACCGTACTTGATCGTCCATGGCGAACTTGAAGAAGATGGGCTGATTCTTGGCCCACTCGACCATCAAGAGGAGCTGCTGCCGCATGCTCTCGCCTATCACTTCCGTTGTCACTCGCGGTGACGTCACGCGCGTGTCCAATGACGTCATCTGCAACAAGAAATGCTGCTCCAACGATTTGTTAGCACCCCGCACCATCGACACGCGTCGATTGGCTCGCTTTACTGCTTCGATGCGGTATGCTTTTAGCGCTCCACGCAACCACTGTTGCGAACATTTGTGAAACCGGACTGTGGCCCACACTGCTGACGGACCAATGCGGTATGTACGTGCGTGCGCAATGCAGTCTCTTTCTGTTGTCTGCGTTCAACATTCAACATTGCAGGTTGAAGAATTGACCTACATGGTAATTCGTATAATACCTATTATTATTAGTAGTAGTAGGCAGTGGCGGGAGGCAGGACCAAGAATTGGAGTTTGGGAGGGCAGTAAAAATGCTTAGAGAATCCCTGAGACCTGGGTTCGAATCCCAGCACTGCAATCGCCTTTTTTCCACAACTCTTCAATTAGTGGAGGGGGGGGGCAACCAACAATTCATCTTTTTCGGCTGATTCGTCAGTCACTTTTGCCTTAAGAATTTTTTGATGACAAAAGAATGTGGACAAACAGTAGATCCGTTAAACAGAGCGCTGCGGACACCCGTTTGTCAAACGGCGCCGTAGACCTTTACTTTTAGCCTTTTAGACTTTTACTACTGGTAGTGGTACCTAGTAAAGAGGTAGTAAAAAAATCGTCAAAAAATGACTCACTTGAACGGCGCGCACGAGGTCGTTGGTGGGACTGGGCGCCTTGGCGATGGAGCACTCGGAGGAGGTGCCCGGAGACGACCTGCTCACCGACGTTATCACGGTGTCGCGAATCTGCGGAGACGCTGTTGTCGTTAGATAAAATTTGTTTGCATTACGTATGGTAGGTCAAAGCAACTGACAACAAAGGGTAGTGCACCGTAGTAGCTAGGGTATACTCTCGGTCAACATCTGTTTAAATGTGTTCAGTCAAAGACAACGTACGTACGTACCTTTTAAAACACACCAACTGTTGTGTGTACTGAATGAAAACACCGCAAAGGCAAGCTATCGCATAGTATAAACTCTGCCACTCTGTATCAGCCTCATTATTTCACAATCTCCTTATGCTGCTTGCTAATGTATGATGCACCACATAAGATGCTCTTTGCGCATACCCACCTGCAAGCAAATCTCCTCGGCTTTCCGAAGCACCGAAATGGCGTCGTTCGGTGGAGCAGGGGGCGTGGCTTGTAGGGATGAGCACGGGCCTGCACATCTCGGCCCGGCCCGGCCCGCCAGATAGTCCGGCCCGTCCCGGCCCGGCCCGCCAGATAGTCCGGCCCGTCCCGGCCCGGCCCGCACCCTCAAAATCCAGGCCCGGCCCGGCCCGGCCCGTCCAACTGCTCAAAATTGCAGGCCCGGCCCGGCCCGGCCCGCAACATGAAATAAGTACAGTCACTACAGTGTACAATTTACTGAAATACCGTATGCCAATTTGCGTGATTTACTTAACGGAATGGCGCATCCACCTCTCAGAATCGCAGTTCACAACCATTTTACGGCCTTTGCACCATTTGAGCGCGAAAGACGCGCGTCATAGAATACAAAGTTGCTGATACGGTGCAGAATAGTCGCCGATATTTACAATGCATTACACAGGAAGCTATCTACGTTGGGCAGCCAAGAACGTCCGGCCCGGCCCGGCCCGGCCCGCACCCTCAAAACGCAGGCCCGGCCCGGCCCGGCCCGCAAAACGGGCCTGGAATTCCGGCCCGGCCCGGCCCACGGGCCGGGCCGGGCCGGGCCGGGCCGGGCCGGCCCGGCCCATGCTCATCCCTAGTGGCTTGGCATTCCTCGTCCGATACACGTTTGGACACTTTCTCGGCAGGGGGCGCCGCCAGCGCCGTCGACTCAACGCGCTCCCTCCTGGCTGGCTGACGCTTGTACGACAAGATGGGGTCGCGTTCCTTTTGGACGGCTAAAGTCAAATTAGAAAATAAATAAAATTTAAATTTTGATCCGAATGGAAACCTTCGCGCCGCATTCCGGCCAGCTCGCAACGACGAAAGCGACAAGCGCGACAGCTGTTGCGGTGGTCTAAACGGCCGAAATACATTTCTGTATTCCTGGGTTATTTGTTTCTGGGCCAACAATCGCTTGTCTGAGTTTTTTTTTTCCAATTTTAATTTTAATTTAATTTTAATTTTACACTACCTAAGTATTCATCAATGAAAGCTTCGGATTGATTTCCCTATTGACAATGTGTATGAGTTGTAGCGCGTAATGCCACAACGTACAGGGTGGCCCCTGGGTTCGATTCTTGATGGCGCCACTAGATCGAGGACTTCCCTTTCCATGGATTTTCTCGTGCCATCGCTGCCCTAGATTACAGATGGCGTTCTTCCGAAAGTCTTCCGCTAATTATACGGCTGTAGACGGGAAGGCGTCATGGAGATGGGTAGGCTACATGGGCCATTGACAGGCCTCCTAGCGTCGCCCCAAATCCAACAACAACAGGGTGGCCCAAAAAAAAATGTGCCCTTTTTGTATTTTCCGTAACTCAACCTAACCATGGCGGATTGGGATGAAATTTTGTGGGCTTATAGCCAAATACAATCTGTATACGCCCTCCAAATATTATTCCCATCCGACCACCCACGCGCATTTTATGACCATGTTCCCAAAAACACCCAATTTTCGAAGTGACGGACCACATGAAAATGGACCAAAAAAAAATGTGCCCCCCTCTATCTCGGCCGATCGGGGACGGATCCGCCTGAAATTTTGCAGGCTACAGGGCACCCTAAATTCTACCTCGCATGCCAAGTTTCAGCTACTTCTGTTAAGGCTTGCTGTAGTGAGCGCTACACACACACATCAAACCACCCATTTTCAAATCTTTCTAAACATGTGCTCGATTTGAGCGCCGTTCTGCGACACAACCGCCCTCAGACGAGCTCGAAAACCGTTCTTTCGGTCAAGAATCACACTGCGAATCCACCCGTCGTCAATGCTGTCCCAAACTTCTTGCAGCCGCACTTTCAGAGACTGCAGACTGTCAAAGGACGGGTGCCCGTCAAAAACTTTCTGCTCAAACACCTCCCACACGCGATAGTCCATCGGGTTGCAATCGGGAGAGTTGGCCAGCCACTCCGTCGGGTGGATGAAGTCGGGGCACTGCCGCGAGAGCAACTGCACAGTGTCCTTTGCGGTGTGAGATGGAGCACCGTCCTGAAGAAAAATCCAGTCCTCCGATGGGAAAAGGCGCTTGCAGTCGGGGAAAAATCCGTCCGTCAACAGGCTGCGGTAGAAGTGACCCGTCACTTTTGTTGACGGAGGGACAAAGTGCAGTCTCGTCTTCCCAGCAGCGACACGCCAGCTGCTACCATGACCTTCAAAACAAACCAAAATGAAAACTTTGTGAAAAAAAGGTTCAAAAACCTTCAAGCTTTTCTTTTCCCTCTCAACCAACAGACGGCCGGGATCAATGGCGCGCTTGGGTCCGACGCCATAAACTCTGCTATTCCGCGCGTTCCGTGGCGCCTGAGTCTCAAACCACTTCTCGTCTGTAAAGACCGTGCGTCTCACAGCATCGACTGGTAGCCGACGAAGCAAATTCTGCGCCCTCTTCCGGCGCTGCTGCTTCTGCAATGGATTCAGCTGATGGACTGGAACTTTGGTAAAGCATCGCAGCGCCAGATGTCGCTGGGCCCTTTGGACAGACGTCCTCGCGATGGCCAACTTCTGCGAGATTTTTCTTTGACTCAAGTGTGTCCCAGGATTGGAATCCTGAGACAACGTGTGACGCTTGATTGCTGCAATGTTGGCCTGCGTCAAAGCCGTTCGCGGTCGCCCACTTCCCGGTTTGCGCTCGAGAGAACCTCCACGCTGCTAAAGAAAGACCATAAATACTCGACAATAAACTCAGAAAAAAAACCTTGGTTCGCTGGAGGAAACTCTGAATGCCTCTGAGCGTCACATTGTGATCGCCCTTCAAAAGCCGAAAAATTTTTTTTGCGCCAAAATTGTGATTCGAATGATAATTCCAGATAATTGCGGACAAACCATCCGAATACGCCATTATTTGACAAAAACAGGATCAAAAATATTTTTACAGTATTATTATTATGAACACGCATGAAAACAACCACACAAACAAAGACAAATTTTGCGCAAAGTTTGAATTTGTGTTACTAAAGCGGACCTGAACGGACCGGGCTGAAACTTGGCATGCGAGGTAGAATTTAGGGTGCCCTGTAGCCTGCAAAATTTCAGGCGGATCCGTCCCCGATCGGCCGAGATAGAGGGGGGGCACATTTTTTTTTGGTCCATTTTCATGTGGTCCGTCACTTCGAAAATTGGGTGTTTTTGGGAACATGGTCATAAAATGCGCGTGGGTGGTCGGATGGGAATAATATTTGGAGGGCGTATACAGATTGTATTTGGCTATAAGCCCACAAAATTTCATCCCAATCCGCCATGGTTAGGTTGAGTTACGGAAAATACAAAAAGGGCACATTTTTTTTTGGGCCACCCTGTATACTCACCTAGGTATGTACTCTCCTGTTTGGTACAGTGTAGGTGTCTCAAGAACGATGCATTCAATGATAATATTCGGTTTTCTCGGCGATGTTACTTACCCTTGTCGATGACGCAGTTGTCAGCGAATCGGCAGGAGTACTCCTGGCCGCGACGAATGGTCCTCCGAAAGAAGCCTTTGCAGCCGTCGCAGGAATTCGCCCCGTAGTGCTTGCCAGTGCCCCGGTCCCCGCAAATCGCGCACAAGCCTCCGTTGTCTGCAAACGTTTAAGGATTGTTGTAAGTGTTGAGCGTGCGTGCGTGCGTGCGTGCGTGCGTGCGTGCCGGTGCGTGCGTGCGCTCCTTGCCCACGCACCCGCCGAGTTGGACGCCTGTCCGTGGGCGTGGCTGGCCGCCGCCGCCGCTTCCAGAAGTTTCTCGGCCGCCTCCCGGCTGTCCCCGCTTCCCAACGTCCGCGTCCCTGGCTGCAGCATCTCCGCGTTCGGCGAATAGGCGCTGGGGACGTGGGCTTGTTGGTGGCGTTGTTGTTGATGATGCTGCTGTACGGCAGCCTGTTGGGCCGATCCGAGTGACACCAGCTGTCCGAAGGGTCTCGCTGCGGCCGCGGCGGCGCTCAGGTAACCCAGCTGATCGACCGCGACTGCCGCCTGGGTCAAGTTGTTGAACTGGCGGGCTGAAACGGCGTAATGGGCGCGGAGCGAACAACAATTGAAACATAGGAAAGTTGAAGATACTTTTTCACGAAAACACGGCATGGACACTGGTGCTCGTGACGATTTTGAAAAAAAGCGTGCCAGAAAAAGGACATGCGAGACTAACAAATCTCGATTTTCTCGGGATACCGTACAGAGGAATTAGACGACGCTCAAGATCAATTAAACAATTAAAGTTGGTAGTGAGAAATTGAAATTTACGGACAGCAAGAAATATTAGTATTTAGAAATGGTTCTTCAGTTAGAAGACTCTTCTCAAAATTGCAGCGCCAAATGTTCTAACAGCGGGCTCTCAATTACGTCGAACCGCACGGATAACATTGAACCGCAGTTCGAGTCATTCAAGTTTTATAAATTGTTCGAATTGTATGAGCCTCTCTCGTCAACGGTGCCCCGTTTTACTGGTTTGGGCAATGCAATTGAGTGGATGATACACAAAAAAGGCTAGGCGAACCTCAGGATCGGTCGGTGGCCTACACCACAACAACAACGGGCAACGTTTTAGGCTGCTTCGTGCGCTATGCGCGCCCGTGTGTGGTGTGGTGGTGTACGCAGCAGGCGGCGTCGCACGAATCGCATGGTCCCCATTCGCAGCGACACTTTAGACTTTTCTACTTTGGAAGTTTCGCAAACAGTGAGATGTATGTACGTGTACACCTTACACCTGTATGTACCCAGATGCGTAGCGTCCGTCCATCAGACCATCGTGCGTGCGTCTCTCACTGCGAAATTTTGAGTGCGGCTTTCGACTTGCGTTTGAAAACACGTACACTTCGTTTGAAAAGCACGACCCCACTCATCGACTCACATCTACTGCGAGAAAAACTATCCGCCCTCACCCTCATCACTCCAACCCCGAAGGCTGGATTGAGGTATTGGGACAAAGGTATAGGTACATAGGTGGTGAAGATGCGCTTGCTTTCGTTTTCATTTTTCTAAAGCATAGGCAAAAAGTTGTATCGTGGTCTGAGCGGTGTGATTCATTCGTCTGTGGTGCATGACGCAATCCGGAGCAGCGGCCAGGCCAATGGACATAATCAAGACTATAACTGCCTGCTCGTCGCTTGTGTGCCAGTGCGCATATACATACATACAGTGTGCTGCTAGGCGCACAACACAAGCGCCGCTCGGCGTAAGCAGAGCTCGAAGATAAGGCTGCGAAAACACTGCGGCGTGGAGCATTCCTTCCAACAGTCATCCTGCCGGTTGGCGGACCGAAGCTCACGGTGGTACGCTGCGAGTGCACTCCCAATCCCCTAGTCTGTGTACACACGGTCTCTGCACCTCATGCAATACAAACAAAAGTTGCAGAACAGCTGACGCTCTGCAATGCGAATGCAAGTGGATTCCACCGCAGACGAGTGTGGCTCGCATGAAAATACACTGCCTGTTTGGCTATTCCGCGCTAGAAATAAGTTGAATCTACAGAATACTGTAGTGTCAACTTTCAAACTTTCAAAAGAGAACCAACCGAGTGCCTGTTGCTGTTGGCTGTGCGCGGTCGCCGCCGCCGCGGCTCCAAGCATGGGCGATAGCTGGCCGTTGATGGTCGGCGATCGCTGCTGATCGCCCATCGAATTCGCGATCGACGCCGCGTCATCGACGACCGAAATGGGCGAGAACTGCTGCTGGTGACCCAGCAGCGGCGAGACGCCCCCGCCGCCCACGGGGCTGCCGTCCAGGACGCCTAGCGGCGAAAAGGTAGCGGCACCAGAGGCAGGGGACGGGCGGTACGCTGAAAAGAAATCAGGAATTCTCTTGAAACTTTTTTCTTGATGAGTTTGAAATTTAATATTGCCCTCAAAGCACTGAACTACCGACCCTAGCTGCATTCCCCCCGATTTGTCTTGTCACGTGCTGGTTTAGGAAAATCTTGTCACGTGCTGTCTAGGAAAATCCCACCCCGAAAAGCATGCGAAAATTTGACGCTATAGTCGGTCACTATTTTTTTGCTTTGGGGAGGGAGCTAGGTATCTCTCTCTCTGGTCAACTTCATCTCTACCTTCCCTCCCTTCCTTCCTCAAACGAGTTACGATGCACATGCATGAACCTAAGTATGCAGCTATGAGCGGTAGAGGTACAAATAGAGATGGTTTTTAAATCCAAATCCCCCCCCCCCCCCGAAAACGCAAAAAATAGTGACAAAAACAGAAAATCCCCTTTTTATGAAACAAAGATTTATTAAGAAAGAAAGGTAACATTTTTCAGTAAACATTAAATTCTTTCAATAAAATTGAAACCATCTCTATGTGCAATATTTACAGAATCTTATGAGAGGCGGTCTGGCGGCTTCCTCCACGGCGACGGCATCCGTCTCTACGAAATCCATCAGAACCGTCTCCCCCAAACTTTGCGCGCGCTTTCTCTTACAGCGCATGACGTTTTCCGTCTCTCAGTTGGGCTTTTTCAGTTCTTTTTTTAGACAACCGTACGAGGCGCTATCGTTCTTCTAGTTGAGTGGAGATTTTGCGAAAACAAAATGTCTTCTTGCGACGCCCCGGATTATGCGCTGTATCTTTTGGAACTCGTAAGAAAGGGGGGCCCAACTTACGACTGGTGGCCGGCGGCCGATGCTGGTAGGTGGGACTTTGGTACATGGCCGGTCGACGCTCGTGCCGGGGGGTCAAAGTGCCGCTCTAAACAAGTTGAGAACGAATTCCCAGACTTTGACACCCTACGCGCTGTGGACGCAGCCACGCACACACGCGCACGCACAGACGAGCACAAAGACAAAAACGCTTATGGAAGGTCGGCTGGGTTGTGTACAGCGTGCAGGAAAAGGAGATAAGGACCGCGCCACGCGGCGGTGAAGGACCCAAGGGAGCTTACCAGACCGAAAGAGAATCGAATAGTGTTGGGGTTTCGCATGACTGTTTTAAGACAAAATCGCGCTCGTTGCAATCACCGAACGCATCCAGAGTTTTTTCGTAATCCATGCTTGTGTAGAGGGCTCTTTTGACTTTTGATTTGTCGATTACCGATTGGACTCGAGTATCTTTTTTGGCTTGTTATGCAATCAAATGACGTCTAAAGCACGAATTCTATGGTAGCATGGCTTATCAGCTGCAATGCAACACCACGTGTGTGTGTGTGTGTGTGTGTGTGTGTGTGTGTGTGTGTGTGTGTGTGTGTGTGTGTGTGTGTGTGTGTGTGTGTGTGTGGCTACAGCTATATATAGGTCTGCAGTTCGTGTGGTACGTCTACTATGTACAGTGAGTAGCGCTTAAATGTACCTAGGTGATTGCGCGTTTACCCGCCGGTGCAAGGGTTATTAAGATTCTATTACAGTGGGTCATTGAATACAATAACACCGCAAAAGAACGAGTACCAGAAACAAATGCAAGCACGAGAAAATTGTAACAAATTGCGCAAAATACAATTAAGGCAATTCCCGCTAGGCAGAGCCAACTTTTGGTGGTACCTATGTCATGAAACAATCATTTGTTGACATTAGTCAACAGCTACACGATATGTAGGTGTGTATCTTGGGATCTCCCTGACTTTTTGGAACGAACAAACAGTCGCAACTTTGTGAGACATACCGTATTAGAGACACGCAGTTTACCATATCGCCTGCGCTGAATTCTGAAGCTAGAATTCCAATCGCCACTTTCCTATCACAATTCCTCCCTATACAAGCAATCACAATTCCGTGTCTGTGCCACGTTAGCTAGCGTTTTCGAGCGTTCCATAGTCCGAGTTGCGCGGCTCGGCCAAGGGCGGCTTTTCACTGTACAGTCCATTGCCCCAGACGGCCCAGACGACCGTAACAGTCGCCGTCAACGCCGCGTAAATGTACCAAGCGGCCGGTGGGAAAGACGCAACCGTTTGCTTGTAGACTTCGTTGAGACCCACTCGTTGAATGAGGAAGTTCGCACTGTTGGCCATGCTCAGCATCGCGAGCACCTTGCCCATCTGGAAACGTCACCGTAACACTCCAATTAGCCCACCATTCCCAGCTGGATTCGGCCTCCCACTGCACTGAGCTGTGCTTCCTGGACACCCTCACTTGATTTGCCCCCCCCCCACCCTTTCTAAAATAAGAACCCCTCCTTGACTGAACGCACGCACCTCATCTGGTTCCACTAACTCCTGCGCCACTTTCTCTATGGCGCCAACGGTTCCGGCACAGGTCATTTCAAACCAGAGACCAAGATACATCTGCAAAGGCGCCCCGTTGACCATACCTGTAACTGGGGGGGGGGGGGCGGGGTTGGCGGCCACACTATCTTTCCAACACCCCCGCCCCAGCCCCCACCCCAGAATTTTCCTAAGGAATTTGCACCTTGTCTAAAACGATAAAAGTGAGTACATGTTGGTGTTTTTCAGTGCTTTTCAGTCAGATATGCCGATAAAATAGCCAAATACTATTTACAGCCTAAGTATTTTGACCCATTTTTGACCAAAAAGAACCAGTATAATTCAAAAAATTGTCGGCTACTCCCCAATTTTGCTCTCGAGGCCCCCACCCAAACACAGTGCCATCTACCCCCACCCACACTCTTCCACAGGTGCACATATATGTCGTTGACAGTCATGTATTCGACAATGCGCGCTCTTCCAAAGGCACCACCGACGTGCCAGGTCTTGCTCGACAGCGCGATGACTAGAGCAGAGCCGCAGGCGGAGGCACCAGACACCGTAATTAGGGCGCCGTAGGAGAAGCCAAGCAGCTGGCGAAAGAGGGCCGCGCACAGCGAATAGCCCAAGATCTCTGAGCACGTACATGTTTTGAATAATAGAAATACATAGCAATATCGTTCAAAACGGACTCTCAAATACAAGGTGGGCAAGCCTCGACTTACGCTCTTTGTTCAAGCATATCTCGTGGATGAATCGATCTTGATGAAATTTTAATTAAGGAAAAATTTGCAGGTGGCTGCAAAAAAAGGTGAATATGTGACGCTCTTGTGGTGAAGTCCAGTTTGAAAAGGAGCGGTATTAAGGCATGCCCCACTGATTTCTGGCCACTTCCACATTGTAGCTGATCAACTTCAGTTTGAACAAACCATGTATAAAATCTAAACCTCATGCAGCAACACGTCACATGTTCGGCGTTTGTTGTGTGAGCCATGTCACTCAGTCAAGCCAGCCAAAGCACAAACGTCCATCAATTGGTGCCCCATGCTAAAATTTGTTACATGTGGATTGGTGATGATGTACAGTTGCTGATGTGTAGGTGAGACATATACAATACGTACTACAATCCTGCTCCATTCCCTTCTGGCATTCCACCCAATGACAAACTGTTCATCCAACATTTGTGTTGTGCCCCCAGCCATTTGTGTAGTGCCCTAATGCATGTGTGTGTGCTGCGTGCGTGCGTGCGTGCGTGCACGCGCGCATGCATATGTGTGCATAGGGGATCCATGGGCATGTGCTTATTTCTTGCATTTCAATCTATGTAAATGTCAGCCAGTTCCAGTCGCCATTATTTTCGCTGCACATTTCCATTGCGGGTGAACACAACAAACGCCGAATATGTGACGTGTTGCTGCATGAGGTTTAGATTTTATACATGGTTTGTTCAAACTGAAGTTGATCAGCTACAATGTGGAAGTGGCCAGAAATCAGTGGGGCATGCCTTAATACCGCTCCTTTTCAAACTGGACTTCACCACAAGAGCGTCAACTTTTTTGTTTTGGCCAAAGTGATCCAACGTACCCATATCGATATTTATCGATTATTCCGGAAGTGAAAATATTTTGGTGCATCGGATCGTGTTGACTTCAAGGAATGAAATGTTCTACATCGAAGGGCGATCAACTTTATTATTGATGTTTAGGCCATCCGACCTAACCACACCGAAATATCGCCAATTTCCGTTATCGATATAATGGGGGGAGGTATTTTGGTGCGTCCAATTTGGTCCAATTGTTGAAAGTAACACAAGTCATGTCATGGCGACCAACTTTCTCCTTTACAGCGAAGCGCTGCGATGTACCGTTAAAGCGCCTATAGGGCACAAAATTTGTGGCCCATTTCCAAGAAAATCAATCGATAATCGGATAAAATCGGCAATATCTCGAGATCGGTACAAAGTACACACAAATCCTTTGGCATGCAACATTGCGACCACTAGCCGGCTACACGTACCAAGTTTCATCGCGATAGGCCCTGGCGTTCGCGAGCGGCGCTCCAAAAACCTGGCAGAGAACATGAAAAAAAAAAGCCGCAAAATTGGAACATTTTTGGAACTATTCACCCCTTACAGTAAAGCAAGGAAACGCGTTATGGCGCATTCGATGCCCCAGAAGAAGGCGGTTCATTTGCGCCATAACGCGTCGAAATCCGTTCAGGCAATCAAAAGTTATAGGCGATCGAAAATTCAAAAACCCGCATTGAGAAGTGGTCACATATTAGGGTTGTACGCTGACGCGTACACCCTGATCACTCATAGCAGACAGTCTAACTTAGACTTCTTCCAAGTTTCAGCTAAGTCTGTTACTCTGTTCAAAAGTTACGCACAAAACAATTTGCATACGATAAAATGCGTGTTTCCAACGAACTGTAGCGCAGCCACTTGAAACAAAACAATCTTTTTGCGCGAGTATGTCGCGGCAGAAATCCTCTTTGGAACAGCGCGTTTGCATTGTGAAACAATTTTACAAAACGGACAATCAAGCGGAAGTTATTCGTCGAATCAAAGTCGAGTTCCCAACGGCAAAAGCGCCATCACAGAACACTGTCTCAGCGACCGTAAAGCGCTTCGAGGAGACTGGCGCGGTTGCTAATCGCCCTCATCCGATGCCAAAGCCAGTCAGCACTGGATCAACGGTGGTTTGGATCAAGTGGTTTTTCGTGCGATTGAGAATCGCCAGAGCAGTTGACATAAAGCCAGTCGCCAGAGAATGTACATTTTAACGTATACAAATTGTTATGTGCGTACGGTATCTTTTGAACAGCGTAATAGATCTGGTTGAAACTTGGTGGAAGGCTAAGTTAGATTGACTGCTACATGTGTTTCTTCAGACCCAGAATTCGACTTGCGCTCCGCCCCCCGCCCCGTCGCCAGTCATTAGCGACGACGAATTAGACTGTCTGCTATAAGTGTTTAAAATTTCATCAAAATCGCTTCATCCACCTCGGAGATATGCTTGAACAAAGAGCGTAAGTCGAGGCTTGCCCACCACACTGGAGAAAATACGTTGTCGTTACAATAGAGAAAAATGATAAAACGTACATTGCATCAAGATAACGTACATACCGTACGCGTCGATCGAATTTATCCCCCCGGCCGCCTCTTAAAGACCAATTGTATTGATACCCTTCCCCCTGGAATTTAGCGCAAGACCAAAAAAATTCACGTCTCAACAGAATTTATCAGTTTAAGAATAGGGGTTGGTAAGATGTGTGGACTGACGAGCGAGCGTCGCGTAGAATTCATACGTGGCCAAATCGGTTCCCGTCCAACTGAACGGATTGGCCAAAGTGTAGACGCCCAAAAAGTCTGCAAACGTGACGATTTGTAATCCAGTTGCCAACCGCAGATGTCAACCGTCTTGTTTGCAAGCTCACGTTCGTTCCAACGCCACGCGCGCGCTTGTGCACTCAACACGCAAGCACGCGCACGCGCGCGCGCGCACGCACCCACGCCCGCACGCACGCTCGCACGCGCTCACCCGCACGCACGCACGCACGCACGCACGCACGCACGCACGCACGCACTCACGCACTCACGCACTCACGCACGCACGCACGCACTCACGCACGCACGCACGCACGCACTCACGCACGCACGCACGCACGCACGCACCTTGCATACCGGGCCCAGCACAGACATTGAAGAGAAGCAGTAGCAGCAGTACGGAGCGCCCGTTGCCAGCTCGTTTCCTCAGCATGCAAGACAGTGCGGCGCGCTGTCGCAGCCAACAGCTGGAGTTAGCGTCGCTTTCTACGGCGGACGCCGAGTTGTCCTTTAGGCTAGGCAGGAGCGCTTCCGATTCACTGGAACTAATGGACAACAATGTTGTTGCTGCTGTTGGATTAAGGGCAACTCTAGGAGGCCGTCAGCGGCCCGCAGTAGCATATCCATGACGCCTTCCTGTCTCTACAGGGACAACCCCCTGCGTCATCATCCAAGAAATTGAAAAAGCGACGATTTAAAAAAAATTGATTTTTGAGCCGGTTCAAGAGAGGACGTTTCGCTGTGCGCTTCTCACTTGTCACGGCGGTGAGCGGGCCTGATGTCTGGGACCTTGAGGGCGGCGCAGAAGCCGAGGGCGCTGAACGCGGTGGCGAGGAGCAGCGCGGTGGTGGCCATGTCGTGCTCGTTCGAGAGCAGCATCGGCAGCACGTAGCCGCAGACGGCGAGCAAAAGACTTGACGCGCCATACGAGATGCCATCTGAACGGGTCATCTGAACGAGTTGGCGCGGCGAGCGCTGGCGCCAAGGTTTACACGGTTGGCAGGAATAGGTACCACTCTTACACGCGTGAACTGCAAGCGCGCCACGCACGCACGCACGCACGCACGCACGCACAGGCGCAGCTCACAGTAGGCGACGACCCTGGGATAGAATGGCCCGTTGGTTCTGTAGGCATCGTCCGCAAGGTAGGCGAATAGAACGGATGACTGTACGGCAGTGGAGACGGCCTCCAGTGGAGCCGACATGCAAAACAGCCATATGGGCGCATTGACAGAGAAGGAGTTGTACACTTGGTAGGTTAGACAGGCCAGAGTCGACGCTGCAGTGGCCGCCAAAATGAACGGCACTCTACCAAGCGCGTCGGACCAGGTGCCTTAAAGTTGAAACGACCCAGGAGTCATTTGCGGCCCCATGTGGCCCTGTTGGCAATGACCATCGCTAACGTTATCGATGTCCCTGAAGTTGATGTTCCAAAATTGCGACATGCGGACGGGATTGACAATCACCATCGCTAACGTTAGCGATAGTCATTCTTCACCTTATATAATGTTAGCGACGCTTGGGCTTTACTTCTGACGACAAGGTGACAGTGGTGTGTATGACCATGGCTAAGTTTAGCTTTTTTCTTTGTCCACCTTATATATTTTTAGCGACTCTAGGGCTTTGCTTCTGACGACAAGGTGACGGTCGTGTCGATGACCATGGCTAACGTTAGTGACGTTCGGCGACCGTCAGGTGACGGTTGTGTCGACGACTATGGCTAACGTTAGCGACGCTGGGCCTATGCTTCTGACGATGAGGTGACGGTCGTGTCGATGGCCATCGCGAACGTTAGCAATACTCATTGTCCACCTTATATAATGTTAGCGACTCTAGGGCTTTGCTTCTGACGACAAGGTGACGGTCGTGACGATGGCCATCGCGAACGTTAGCGATATACTCATTGTCCACCTTATATAATGTTAGCGACTCTAGGGCTTTGCTTCTGACGACAAGGTGATGGTCGTGTCGATGACCATGGCTAACGGGGGGGTTGTTAGCGATATTCATTGTCCACTTTATATAATGTTAGCGACTCTAGGGCTTTGCTTCTGACGACAAGATGACGGTCGTGTCGACGACTATGGCTAACGTTAGTGACGCTGGGCCTATGCTTCTGACGACGGGGTGGGGTGCGGGGCGGGGGGGGGGGGTCCTCTTCTTGTTTTGAGGTGACGGTCGTGTCGATGACCATGGCTAACATTAGCGACATTCGGCGACCATCAGGTGACGGTCGTGTCGACGACTATGGCTAACGTTAGCGACGCTGGGCCTATGCTTCTGATGACTAGGTGACGGTCGTGTCGATGGCCATCGTGAACGTTAGCGACGTTCGGCGACCGTTAGCTGACAGTTGTGTGGATGACTATGGCTAACGTTAGCGACGCTTGAGCTGTGTTTCTGACGACGAGGTGATGGTCGTGTCGATGACCATGGCTACCATTAGTCACAGTCGGCGACCATCAGGTGACGGTCGTGTCGACGACTATGGCTAACGTTAGCGACGCTGGGCCTATGCTTCTGACGACTAGGTGACGGTCGTGTCGATGGCCATCGTGAACGTTAGCGACGTTCGGCGACCATCAGCTGACGGTCGTGTGGATGACTATGGCTAACGTTAGCGACGCTGGAGCTGTGTTTCTGACGACGAGGTGACAGTCGTGTCGATGACCATGGCTAACATTAGCGACGTTCGGCGACCATCAGGTGACGGTCGTGTCGACGACTATGGCTAACGTTAGCGACGCTGGGCCTATGCTTCTGACGACTAGGTGACGGTCGTGTCGATGGCCATCGTGAACGTTAGCGACGTTCGGCGACCGTCAGCTGACGGTCGTGTGGATGACTATGGCTAACGTTAGCGACGCTGGGGGGGGGGGGCGGCGGCTGCGCGTTCGGCGCCTTGGGCCGGGCGTGGGGTCTGGGGATGTGGGCGCTGGCCTATGCTTCTGACGACTAGGTGACGGTCGTGTCGATGGCCATCGTGAACGTTAGCGACGTTCGGCGACCGTCAGCTGACGGTCGTGTGGATGACTATGGCTAACGTTAGCGACGCTGGAGCTGTGTTTCTGACGACGAGGTGATGGTCGTGTCGATGACCATGGCTAACATTAGCGACATTTGGCAACCATCAGGTGACGGTCGTGTCGACGAGTATGGCTAACGTTAGCGACGCTGGGCCTATGCTTCTGACGACTAGGTGACGGTCGTGTCGATGGCCATCGTGAACGTTAGCGACGTTCGGCGACCGTCAGCTGACGGTCGTGTGGATGACTATGGCTAACGTTAGCGACGCTTGAGCTGTGTTTCTGACGACGAGGTGACGGTCGTGTCGATGACCATGGCTAGCATTAGCGACATTCGGCGACCATCAGGTGACGGTCGTGTCGACGACTATGGCTAACGTTAGCGACGCTGGGCCTATGCTTCTGACGACTAGGTGACGGTCGTGTCGATGGCCATCGTGAACGTTAGCGACGTTCGGCGACCGTCAGCTGACGGTCGTGTGGATGACTATGGCTAACGTTAGCGACGCTGGAGCTGTGTTTCTGACGACGAGGTGACGGTCGTGTCGATGACCATGGCTAACATTAGCGACATTCGGCGACCATCAGGTGACGGTCATGTCGACGACTATGGCTAACATTAGCGACGCTGGGCCTATGCTTCTGACGACTAGGTGACGGTCGTGTCGATGGCCATCGTGAACGTTAGCGACGTTCGGCGACCGTCAGCTGACGGTCGTGTGGATGACTATGGCTAACGTTAGCGACGCTGGAGCTGTGTTTCTGACGACGAGGTGACAGTCGTGTCGATGACCATGGCTAACATTAGCGACATTCGGCGACCATCAGGTGACGGTCGTGTCGACGAGTATGGCTAACGTTAGCGACGCTGGGCCTATGCTTCTGACGACTAGGTGACGGTCGTGTCGATGGCCATCGTGAACGTTAGCGACGTTCGGCGACCATCAGCTGACGGTCGTGTGGATGACTATGGCTAACGTTAGCGACGCTGGAGCTGTGTTTCTGACGACGAGGTGACGGTCGTGTCGATGACCATGGCTAACATTAGCGACGTTCGGCGACCATCAGGTGACGGTTGTGTCGACGACTATGGCTAACGTTAGCGACGCTGGGCCTATGCTTCTGACGACTAGGTGACGGTCGTGTTGATGGCCATCGTGAACGTTAGCGACGTTCGGCAACCGTCAGCTGATGGTCGTGTGGATGACTATGGCTAACGTTAGCGACGCTGGAGCTGTGTTTCTGACGACGAGGTGACGGTCGTGTCGATGACCATGGCTAACATTAGCGACGTTCGGCGACCATCAGGTGACGGTCGTGTCGACGACTATGGCTAACATTAGCGACGCTGGGCCTATGCTTCTGACGACTAGGTGACGGTCGTGTCGATGGCCATCGTGAACGTTAGCGACGTTCGGCGACCGTCCGCTGACGGTCGTGTGGATGACAATGGCTAACATTAGCGATGCTGGAGCTGTGTTTCTGATGACGAGGTGACGGTCGTGTCGATGACCATGGCTAACGTTAGCGACGTTTGGCGACCGTCAGGTAACAGTCGTGTCGACGACTATGGCTAACATTAGCAACGCTCGGGCTTTGCTTCTGACGCCTAGCTGACCATCCTGTAAATAACCATCGCTAACGTTAGTGATGGTCATTTTGTCATCGCTAGCGTTAGCGATGTTCAGTTTTCACCTTATATAACGTTAGCCATGTTTTGCCTTTATTTCTGACCATCAGGTGACGGTCCTGTCGATGACCATCGCTAACGTTAGCGAGCACGCACGCACGCGCGCGCGCGCGCACGCACGCACGCACGCACGCACGCACGCACGCACAAACAGCACGATCAACAGATTTGGCGTTCAACATTGTAGGCCAAACCCCCCCCCCCCCACCTCCAACCCCCTAACAACCCCACCCCCACTTCTGGCCCTATCACCCGCTGGGTGGCGTACTTTATGCTGCTCTCTGATTTTTTTTTCCAACTCCATACGCTCAAATGGCCATGCAAAACTGCTTTCAGGGCCCCAACAGACACAGGCACAATTATGATATTTCACTAGAGTAGTCCCCCAACCCACCCCCCACCAAGGGTTCCCCAGTCAAAAAAATCTTTTTATCAATTTAATTACTTAAAGAGATGAACATTTTTTTATTATACCTGCTTCTCAGCACTTCAGCTTATCCGGGCCCACCATGACCCACATTTGCCACGCACGCACGCACGCACGCACGCACGCACGCACGCACGCACGCACGCACGCACGCACGCACGCACGCACGCACGCACGCACGCACGCCAAGCGCGCACGCACGCACGCACGCACGCACGCACAGAAGCACGCACGCACGCAGAAACACCACCATCAACAGATTTAGGATTAAATGTTCCAGGACCCAACCTCCCTCCCCGCCGGATCCCACACTCAACTTTGCCCTACTCTTGTCACGCCTTTTTGTGCAAGTGACCTGTACATAACATCGCATTAAATCGGTAACACGCTGTTTAGCGCTCCGAGGCGCAACAGCAGAAGTCCATACCCGCTGGTAAGAAACGGGTGCGCCAAACGTGCTGAATCTGAACAACTCAGTGGAAGTCATCGAAGACGAGGAGGAAGAGGACGACGACGACATCACGGCGTCCAACCGCCCGTACAAGAGGACCCCATCTGATGTTGATGGTCACAAATAAAGGCAAAACATCGCTAATGTTGCATAAGGTGAAAAATGACCATCGCTAACCTTGTATAAGGTGAACAAATAACGTCGCTTACGTTAGCGATGGTCATCGACACGACCGTCACCTGACGGTCAGAAAAAAAGGCAAAACATCGCTAATGTTGCATAAGGTGAAAAATGACCGTTGTTAGCACTAGCGATGACAAACTGAACATCGCTAACGTTAGCGATGGTCATCGACACGACCGTCACCTGACGGTCAGAAATAAAGGTAAAACATCGCTAATGTTGCATAAGGTGAAAAATGACCATCGCTAACCTTGTATAAGGTGAACAAATAACGTCGCTTACGTTAGCGACGGTCATCGACACGACCGTCACCTGACTGTCACAAATAAAGGCAAAACATCGCTAATGTTGCATTAGGTGAAAAATGACCATCGTTAACCTTGTATAAGGTGAACAAATAACGTCGCTTACGTTAGCGATGGTCATCGACACGACCGTCACCTGACTGTCACAAATAAAGGCAAAACATCGCTAATGTTGCATAAGGTGAAAAATGACCATCGCTAACCTTGTATAAGGTGAACAAATAACGTCGCTTACGTTAGCGACGGTCATCGACACGACCGTCACCTGACTGTCACAAATAAAGGCAAAACATCGCTAATGTTGCATTAGGTGAAAAATGACCATCGTTAACCTTGTATAAGGTGAACAAATAACGTCGCTTACGTTAGCGATGGTCATCGACACGACCGTCACCTGACTGTCACAAATAAAGGCAAAACATCGCTAATGTTGCATTAGGTGAAAAATGACCATCGCTAACCTTGTATAAGGTGAACAAATAACGTCGCTTACGTTAGCGACGGTCATCGACACGACCGTCACCTGACTGTCACAAATAAAGGCAAAACATCGCTAATGTTGCATTAGGTGAAAAATGACCATCGTTAACCTTGTATAAGGTGAACAAATAACGTCGCTTACGTTAGCGATGGTCATCGACACGACCGTCACCTGACTGTCACAAATAAAGGCAAAACATCGCTAATGTTGCATAAGGTGAAAAATGACCATCGCTAACTTTGTATGAGGTGAACAAATAACGTCGCTTACATTAGCGATGGTCATCGACACGACCGTCACCTGACGGTCAGAAATAAAGGCAAAACATTGCTAATGTTGCATAAGGTGAAAAATGACCGTTGCTAACACTAGCGATGACAAACTGAACATCGCTAACGTTAGCGATGGTCATCGACACGACCGTCACCTGACGGTCAGAAATAAAGGCAAAACATCGCTAATGTTGCATAAGGTGAAAAATGACCATCGCTAACCGTGTATAAGGTGAACAAATAACGTCGCTTACGTTAGCGATGGTCATCGACAAGACCGTCACCTGACTGTCAGAAATAAAGGCAAAACATCGCTAATGTTGCATAAGGTGAAAAATGACCATTGCTAACGCTAGCGATGACAAACTGAACATCGCTAATGTTTGCACTGGTCATCGACACGACCGTCACCTGATGGGTCAGAAATAAGGACAAGACATGGCTAACGTTGTATAAGGTGAAAGATCAACCTCGATAACCTTGTATAAGGTGAACAATTAACGTCGCTTACATTAGCAACGGTCATCGACACGACCGTCACCTGACGGTCAGAAATAAAGGCAAAACATCGCTAATGCTGTATAAGGTGAACAGTGAATATCGCTAACGTTAGCGATGGTCATCCAAAGAGCGCTGAGATGGGGCCGCAAACTACCCCTGGGCCGTTGAAACTGCGCTGCTCTGCGTGTTTGCTTTGCGCGCCAGCGTATTTATTCGAAAAGAAAAGTACGGACCGAACAAAAGTGTGCACAGCAGCTCCACTGGTGTTGCGATGGCGCTAGTGACTTGCTGAACGGTCGCCACTTGCGTCGCAATTTGGACGTCGCCATCGGCCGTGCTCATATTGGCTAATCTATTTTCGTCCAACATCGTCACGCGGTCTTTGAGCAATTGCGGAGTGTAGCTGACCGCCTAAAACTGTATGAAAACACCCTGTCTGTCTTTGCCTTTCTTAGAAAATTCGAAGGTCTCAATGTACCGTAAATCTTTTAAAGAACACCCCTCCATGGTCCATGGAACGATCGGGGTAGAGGGTGGGTTGAAACAATGAACGCCGATCAGTGAAGATTTTTTATGAACGCTTTAGAACGAAATTATGCAATGCTATACTCATCAAAACTGGCATTGGCATGCAGTATTCAACGTTTGGGTCCAACATATTGCCTGACATTATGTACATACATACTTCATGTAGGAGTGTGACCATTCTTGAAATCGAAGTGCAGAAGAACAATGCATGAAACAAACAGTAAACACAAGCCATCGCATACCGTCATGTATGCAATCGAAATGAAAGTCATGGAGTATTCTACATTCATTCGCGTCAAGAGACCAGGTAGCATCTCTAGGCCCTCCTTCAGTCTCCTCAGAATGTGCCCCATCCTGAAAATCAGGTAAAATTGGTACCGCCAGTCCTGCATTTGTGGCGATGGAGCACTATGAATTTTCTACCTCTCCTACACGATCACACACGATGCGTGCGTGCGTCTGCGCGTGCGTGCTTGCGTGCGGGAGCACACTCAAGGCCAAAACACACGCCTCCGTCCCGGACCGGTCGGCACCTTTCGGCCCGAGCCGGTCGCGCCGGCGCTCCTATCAAATACACGGCATCGACTGGCTACCGGTCCAAATTCAGATTTCTACAAGTCGGACCCGCAGCCAATCGATACAATGTACCGTGCATTTGATAGTCGCGCCCGCGGGACTGGCTCGGGCCGAAAGGTGCCGGCGGGTCCCGAACGGAGGCGTGTGTTTTCGCCTTAATAGCGCCTTCTCAAAATGAGATAATCGAGCGGGTGCGACTTTTTCAGTTGTCAGTACCATGAATTTTATACAGACTCTGCAAAACCTCTGCAAACCCACAGACTATACCTCACTGATAAATCTGCATAAATCCAATAAAAGGCGTACCTAAATTTTTCCCGAAGTAGCTGCTGCCACAGAAAAAGTCCGCTACGGCACCTCACAGCGAGAAACAACACAGCCAACATGAGATAACGCCGACTGGGTACTACCCCCCCCCCCCCTACGTGTAGTACATACAGGTGATTGTGTGCGACTAGAGTGAACCCATATTTTTAGCTATGATGGTATGGTGGTGCAAGTATGTAAACATACCTACATACCGTACATGTACCTAGGTCGCTAATCCTACCGTAAAAGCCCTAAATATCCTCTAGAATTAGACGCCTACATTGAGGCCTTTCAGATTATTTGCCCTCCTCTCACGCCATAAAAACGCGGGGAGTACGTCCCCAGGTCGTATCCATCACAGCGTTTTCCCAGTTTTTGATGTAGTATTTTTTTATCAGATTTGGAAACGTCCAGGTCATATCCTTACCCATACGTTATTCCTAATTTTTCCCACAAAATTCGCCCCACATTTGAAAACATGCGGTGTCCTTTTCTCAGATTTTTTGCCAGAAATTTTTTGATCTCGATTTTTGGAAACGTCCTAACTTTAGCCATGCCAGCCATAGCCATGCCTAGATCCGACCCAGAAATTGTGCACGCGGATTCGCAAACGTCCGCGTCCTGTCCTTACCAGATTTGACCTAGACATACGGTCACATTAGTTGAGTGAGCAAGATCTTTCGAAAAAGCAAGACGACCGAGACAATTGCTTCATTCGACACTGCACGCGACATGCTATAGTATAGGTATGAACCCAATACCCATATACCGTAAATCCTCCAATAGTGCCCCCTTCTCCAATAGTGCCCCCGAGGGCAAGAAGCGCCACACGATTTGCGTTATACAGGGACACAAATCAAGCAGTAGTTGATGTAGAAGTGGTGTGTACAAAGCTATGTCCGCCCATTAATAAAAGACATTCCAGGCACTTTGAACTGTTGAGCATTCAAAAACACGGAAAAAACCAATAGTCCCCCGGGTAGAGCGAGGTTGAAAGTATAGGGCCCGGGGCACTATTGGAGGATTTACGGTAGGTGAGGTGTAGGGAGGAACGAATCGAGAGTTCGAATCGCTGTCTTCCTTCTTTCTCTGGCTACTCGACTTCTTCGAGCGTCCCATACTTCTTGCTCTGCTGGCGTGCGTGCTCGCGGTGTGACCGCTCTTTTCTGTACAGTCTGTGACCCCAGGCCGCCCAAATGAACGTCACCATCGCGGTGACCGCGGCGTACATGTACCACACGGTCCGCGGCGAGGTCGCGACCGTCCGCTTGTAGACTTCGTTTAGGAGCAATTGCTGAATGAGGGAGTTGATGCTGTTCGCGATCCTCAGCATCGACAGCACCTTGCCGATCTGCAAGTTGAACATTGGAATTGGTTACGCCCCTGGCATCACCGGGACGCGCGAGCGTGCGCGCGCGCACGCACGCATGCACGCACGCGCACCTCGTCAGGCTCGACTATCTCCTGCGCAATTTTCGTGGCCGAGCCAATCGCGCTCGCGTAGGTCATTTCGAAAAACAGTCGTATGTATATCTGAAAACAATCTCCGAGCAAATTATTTTGCACAATTCTCGGTAGTCGCTGTAGGTTCGATTCTTGATGGAACCCCTAGATCGAGACGTTCGATTTCGATGGATTTTCTCGTACCGTCGCTGCCCTAGATTACAGATGACGTTCTTCCGAATGTCTTTGTCTAATTCTGCGGCTCTAGACGGGAATGCGTCCTGGAGATGGGTGTGTATATGGGCCATAACGGCCTCCTAGCGTTGCCCAAACCCAACAGCAAAGCAGTGCACAGGGAGGCACTTACGTGCCAGGGCGCGGTGGCGAGGGCGACGACGAGGGCTGCGCCGCAGGCGGACAGGCCCGAGAGGAAGATGATGGCGCTGTAGGGGACGCCGAGCACCTGGCGCAGCAGCGGCGCGCCCACCGAGTGCCCCAACAGCTCTGTCCAAGCGTCAGACGTCAGTTGCGCGCCCGGTGAAAGTGTCGCACGCGACACTATTCTGGTGCGCTCGCGTTCGGACGCAATGAAAATGGTTCGTGTTGTAATATCTACGGTACAGTCTCGTGTATACGAACGGAATGCGATGCATTTTGTGGTTCAGTTCACAGGGTAGACAGGCAGTCAACAGAGAAGAAACTCACTAGCGATCAAAGTGTAGAAGGTGTACGAGGCCAAATTGCTTCCCGTCCAACTGAACGGACTGGCCAGCGTGTAAACGCCCAGCAACGCTGCAAAACACGTCGTGTATCATTTGTCGAGCTAGCGAATCGACAGAAATGACAGATCAGCCACATGTATTATACATGTATGACATGGTATCCTTATTTTGTTCTCGGATTAAGGACAACATTAGGAGGCAGTTAATGGTCCATGATACTACAATAGCATACCCACCTCCATTACCCCTTCCTGTCTAGAGGACCGTTGTCGCCAAAGACATTCGGAACAACACCATATGCAATTCAGGGCAATGAGAGCACAAGAAAAATCTATTGACAAGGAAATCCTCGTTAGTGGATCCGACAAGAATCGACCGTGCGCGCAAGATGCCGATTGTGTATTACTAGGCCATCGCTGCCGCTAAGCATTACATATCTGGTATTATACGTATCACATTTTTTTCGAGCGCACACTCCCACCCCACCAGAGTCGCAGAACCGTTTCCGTGCTTCTTTGTTAAAATCTAACTTGCGACTGTTTTCTAATCAACAACTTCATACATTTTTAGAACTTTGATTTCCACTCACTGTTTTCGCCCTCCTCAACGGCGCCAGTGCAGGAGGTCACGAGAAAGAGCAGCAGGAGGACGGTGCGCCCGTTGGCAGGCCGTTTCCTGAGCAGACAGGAGATCGCCGCGCGCTGTTTCGCCCACACGCTGGCAATGCCGGCGCCTTTCGACGCGCCGTTGCCGTTTAGACTGCTGCTGCTGCTCGGCGGCAACAGCGCCTGCGACTCCCGCTGGGGCAGTCTGGAATTCAATTGGAGATTAGACTGTGAATGTGAACGAAGACTGGTCAAGCAATGCTATTCGGCTAAAATTTCTGGTTGATAAAACGAATACTCAAGTAAGGAGGCGGACTAGTGAATTCAACGGACGCAGCGATCATTTCCCACCTGTTAAAGTGAAGGGGTCTGATGTCGGGGACTTTGAGGAGGCCCAGCCAGAAGGAGACGAAGCCCATGAAGGTGGCGACGAGCAGGACGGTGGTGCAGACGTCGTGCTCGTTCGAGATCAACTTCGGCAGGACGAAGCCGCAGAGGGCGAGGAAGAGACTCGTCGAGGCCAGCGAGAGCGCCGCTGCACGGTGGAGAAAATGTGAAATCGCGACGGGCGCACGCACGCACGCACGCACGCACGCACGCACGCACGCACGCACGCACGCACGCACGCACGCACGCACGCACGCACGCATGCACGCACGCACGCACTGCGGCTCACAATAAGCGACGACTCTTGGATAAAAGGGCCTGTTGGTTGCGCGCGTGTCGTCCGCCATATAGGCCATCATAATGGAGGGCTGCACGGCGGACGAGACGGCGTCGATGGGCGCCGCCGTGTAGTAGAGCCACAATGGGGCGTTGACGGTGAAGGAGTTGAAGAGCTGGTAGATGGCGCAAGTCAGAGTGTACGTGGAAGTGGCCGCCAAAATGAACGGCAGTCTCCCAAACTCGTCGGACCACGTGCCTCAAAGTTCATATTGAGTGCGTGCGTGCGAGCGAGCGAGCAAGCGCGCGAGCGTGCGTGCGTGCGTGCGTGCGTGCGTGCGTGCGTGCGTGCGTGCGTGCGTGCGTGCGTGCGTGCGTGCGTGCGTGCGTGACGTTCAACTTGTTACAGCCTAACTTGCAGTCGAAATTTACCGAATAGTGTCATGTACGTTAATTCCATCGGCGTAGCAATCACAGTAGTGACTTGTTGGACGGTGGCCACTTGCTGAGCTATTTTGGTGTCACGATCAGCAGTGGTCATATTAAGCATTTCACCGACGCTCAACATCGTAACGCGCCCTTTGAGTATTTGTGGAGTGTAGCTGGATACCTGAAGAAAGAATCAGACCCACTTTGTTCAAAACTGGCAATAAAAAATTCACTCATGGCAATACAAAAAAATAATAATAAATTTAATAAAAAATTGAATGTGCCATTTGCGATTTTTTATTTGTGGCCTCAACTCAACTAATAAAGAAACCTTTGTGCATGTACGGTAGTCTTTCGGTAGATATTTTAAAGCACATCTTGAATGCACGTTGCACTTTACGTTGCACTGGTACTTCACAAGACAAAATGTAAGGTAATTTTCGCGTTGTCCGGTACTCAAATTTTCTTGCAATAACTATCTGTCAATGTCAATGCGTAGAACAATAGAATTGTCAACAAGTCCAAGCGAGCCGGCCCCGCACGCACAAAGAAACAAGGGCCGAAGGTGCGTACCAGCTGCACGGCAATGACGCCCAAAATCATGGGATATTCGACATTCATCTGGGTCAAAAGTCCAGGTAGGATGGCCAGACCTTCCTTCATTCTCCTCCACGTGCCCGCCATCCCTAAGCAACACTTAGGTATTTAGCGCTCGCCGCTTAGCGACAACTTATTTGTGCTTATTAGAATAGGTACGGTACTACGTCAGTGACTTGTAAATCCTTCTTTGGGGGTATTTTTCTTGAAAAAAAAAGAGCCTTTGCAAGTGAAGAGAATCAGTACACTAAGCAGCGACGATTTTAAAAGATTTTTAGGCATTTTGAAGAATTAAGAAATATTATTAATACTTTATACTGTAATCATTTAATGTATTCTATCTGCTACCGGTGACTGCAAAAAAACGGATCACCTCAATTTAATCAAAAATACTTCTCACTTTGCAGCGCTTTTTCCCAAAGAGAGTGTGTTGTTGCCGTTCAACGCAGAAATACCACTGACAGAGAGACTTGGGCGACACGAGATAAGGCACTATAAGTACCATAAGTGCACTGTACACACACACACATTTACCTACCACGCACACACATCTGCACATATTCCGTGCATAAAAAGCGCGCCTTTGAAGAATTATCCTATAAGGCACAAAGAGGGGCAGTGCAGCAGTGTACGACTAAACTTTTGGACACAGAGTTGCAATGTGCTACGCGATGAGATGCAGACATGTACTGCATGCATATTCATGCTGTACCTATACCTTGGTGTGTACTTATGTGTGCCAGAGGTACCGTAACTTCTTCAATAGTGCCCCCTCTCTAATAGCGAACCCCGCCAATAGTACTCCAGGTATAGAGAGGTTGAAAGTAAAGTGGGCACTATTGGAAAATGTACTGTAATGCCAATTCTTGTGAGTCACCAATAGAATGTTCGCAAATGTAAGGTATTGGATTACAGCTGAGTAAAACTATAGGCACTTTTGAAACCAGCGCTTTGCCAACCCAGCTTGACGGCTCGAAGTCCCACTTTGTTGATGAGACCTTCTTTATCCGTGCACCTTGATGCCATCAAAACAACGCGTCCACTTGCCAAAACACTATAGGTACGTGTAGCACACTTCACGCGTTACCAACAAACAAACCTGACGAATTTAGACTCTGCCTAGACTGAGCGCTGCGTATCTACATAGCGCTGTCTCTCCTTTTGCACGTCTTTTACACGTGTGAGACGCAAGGTACAAAGATCGCCAACTTGATACAATGTACGTAACTGTTTTGCAGCGGCAACCTGGGGAACTGACGGCGTGGGACTGGCGGCCACCTGCCACGACGTGTGCGCGTGAACAACTCGCCTGGCGTCTGGGAACTGCTTAGCACGTATGTATGTGTATGTATGTGTGTGTCTCGGTGTGCGTGTGTGTCTGTGCGCGTCTGCGCACTCGCCGACCTATGTGCCGGTGGGGTTTACACCATAGAGAGAGAGAGAACCGCATTTTTCAACGCTGACGGAAACGAAGTAACTGCGCTTATCACTGTATGTGCAACGTGGCAGCAATGACGCGAATCTACTGCTACTCTACGAAGACAACTGAATGCGCAGGGGGTAGCGTCCGCCAGCTACAACAGCGATCTTTTAAAAGAAATTGGGACAAATAAACAAATAATAAATAAAGTGAACGTTTGCTGAGATATTCACAATGTACACGCACTTTTTCCGGCTACAAGAGTTGGCTGCACACGTTCTTTTAAACATCCTATCCTATACCTGCAAATAAATCATTTACTGCTGAAACCAAGTGCTCTTTGAAATCTTGTTCTAAACAACAACTTTTCATTAGGCGGGTAGGTGAGGCGTATGCAACTTTATAGTGCACCAACAGCATCGGCTCACGTTTTTCAAAGGAATGATGAACTTTGCCATTTAAACATAAAATTCCTTTTGGACTCTTTGCGGCTGGTTGGGTTCCAAATGCATAGCGGTCGCCAATTCGTAACTGCAGCCATCGCGCTTGCGGCGTACATAGCAGCAACAAGCGATGGAAGCCGTGATTCCAACCAGTAGAAGAAGCCCTGAATTTTTTTGGTGATTGTAGTCTGTTTTCTCAACGGAATGACGATGAGACATCGCACACTCACACAAGACAAAAGTATATAAAGCCAACCTGCAACCCCACTGATCAACAGGGACCACTGGACTTCCATGGAACTTCTTATGCGAGTTTGCACTTGCCGAGCCGAGCTTTGATGCAGATTCGGCGAAGCGGTCTGCCGCAGTAACAGTTGAAATCCATTGAAATTATTCTGAAGTTTAAACGCAGCGCACATTACTTCTCTGCAAGAACTACGCACGCACGCACACACACGTACATATACAATGCAGGTACCATGCACTGTAGCGCCTCGAATAGTACCCCGGGTCGCTATTGTTTGAGCTTCGGCCCCTTAGGTGTATACATGCTTCACCTTGAGAAGACAGGGCTTGCCTTGCACCAGCAGAGATTCGAGCTAAGCCGGTGGTCCGGTCTCAATCGCAACCCAACTGGAAGAGCGGCTCGGCTGATTCAATAGCACTTTTCTGACTGCTTTCTTCTCCCTCGGCGCAACGCCTTGGCAAAGGCGGATCGACGGCGGTGGTACTGGAGGGTAGAAAGTTTAATTGGGCGCGAAAAGCGGCGCGTCCGAGGAAAGGAAACGCGGCCGCAAAGCGGGGCGGAGAAGGCAGTACGCGGGCTTGTGGGAATATTGATTTTTCAGGCGCACCCCCCTCAATACCAATACACAGTGGTGCTCCGTTTTCCAATGAGAAAGGGGACCTGCTACAGTAACTGCTGGAATAAGACGATTTTTCAAGAAAATATAAAGCTCAACGGTTTTGCACTGTCGCGTCACGCACGCGACTTTTCATCGATGCTGTAATTATGAAGAAGGCCGCATCAATTGTGCTTCGCTCCAAAATCGTGACTGTGCGTAGTTCATTCTGGATTACCTGCGTAGTTTATTAGGGATTACTGTGCCGATTCAGCGCAGTGGGCTAGCTGGTCTGAAGAAATGGACGTGTCAGTGGCGCTTGCTTTGCTTTATTGAACTGCGGTAGTGTAGAGCAAAGCAATCTGGAGCGGTCGCCAGCGTCTCGTGTGGCAAATACCGCACGTTTGTCATGTCTACAGTGGCATTTTAATAGTACGAAACAAAGAGTAACACAACAGGCAAAATCTCATGCGCCATATTGTACGCTACTTTGTGCTTGCCCACAGAATGGGCGCAGAAAATGGTAGCGTGACATGTGGAAGCGCTGTCGTTGACGTATTAGATCGGATGGACCGCGTTTTAGCAAAATGGAGCCGTTCATATACGTAGGTATTTATTAGGCGCGCATACTGTCACTAGAGCATACGCACTTAGACCACAAGTGCGACAACTGTTCCAGTGCGTCCTTAGGAGTAGGACTAGAGGAAGCAGGTGCTCCGCTCTCAACCGGAAAGTCAATTCTGCCTGGAATTGTCACTTTCAGTTGCAGTTGCAGGCTTCAGCCCCTTAAGGCTACACGACGAGGCAGGCATTCGCTTTTGAGCAAGTACCGTAAATCCTCCAAAGAACGCCCTTCCCCCTCCAATAAACACCTGCTGCAGAAAGCGATTTGCAACAACAACCGTACAATTTTCATGTTTAACTAACGATTATTGGGTCTGCACAGCGTTGTTGCAACGCCATTTACTGGTTGAATTTATGAACACCCTCCCCCCTCCAATGAACGCCCCCCTCCAAAAACGCCCAGGGTAGAGGGTGGGTTGAAAAATGAAAGCCCAGGCGTTCATTGGGGGATTTACGGTACCATGGATTTTCGAGTCACCATTGCTAAGTGGACCACTCTATCTATGAAGAGGTGCTAAATTCAAGGGGGGGGGGCTTATTGCCGACTTCAGGTTATGCGGTACATATGTAATGGCGCTCACAACTCAGCCAGCGCTTACAAACTTTACATTGCTTTACATGCGGCAAACGGAGACTGCAGTGAATGCAAGTGTGACAAAGTGGTGTCCCGCTTTGCATGCAGAAAGTTAAAAGGCCGTTACGCTTACCATATTTTTAAGGTCGTTGAGTATATGTATAGGAATTGTAGTTCAGCCAAGCTTGACGATGGACGAATCGAGGAACGAGCTCCTGTGCCTTGGTCCAACTGAGCACGAGGCTATCGGTGATATACAATGTATGTGCGCACTGTGTTTGAAGAAACCGTGTCAGAGAACAGCGAAACATTCCACGTTGTTTGGCGTAATGCAAACAGGCGGCTATAGTACGACGCGCGTCTTTCTTTACCGCTCAAAACCACCAGTTGGTCTGTAGTATTCTGGCGAAACTACGGCGTCAATTGCGGTCCCATTGCTTGAGAAAAAAAACGCATCGTATGGCGAACCAGGTTTTGTCGCAAAAATCGTTACTACCGTAGCGCAGTGGTGCGACGTTCACTTCAACAACTTTTACGCATTGTAGAATCGATTTGAATCTGGAAGGAAAACTCTTGTCATATGCACCATATGCACGGGGTGCACAAGCTGCATATGCACCTTTGTTATTGCGGTGCGATATCGTTATCTTGTCTCTCTATTGAAGACTTTTAGAAACAATTCTTATTTTGTTTAGTGCGCAGTTTAGGCTATCAGTAAACGCTAATTGCTACTTTCTACTTTAGAATGGTTTACTAAGCTTAGTGGGCCAGTGGGTCGCCTCAGCCTAAGCAAAGCCCAAGCCTAAGCAAAGGCCTAAGCTTAGGCTTAGGTTTGCATTTAGGCTTATATTTAGGCTTTTGCTTAGGCCTAGGCTTCCGCCAGAAGATCTCGTGGTGGTGCATTCCACCCGAGAAGCGCCACTCCACGTCCCAGACGCGCGACGTGGTGATGCAATGTCGCTACAGCTGTGTCTTGTGCACCATCCCTACTTTGCGAACCGACTGCTCGACTCGTCCTCAGTCAGCGGCCAATTTAAGCTGTCGCACTGCGAAAAAATCCGAGCGAACTTAGGAGTTTTTCTTCAGAAATTTTGGTGGTGCTAGGCAGGTAACAGAAAGATAGGATCTCTGTGCTTGACAGTTGATGCAGTTGCCCTAAATGCGTTGAGTGTGAGAGCTGCTGAAATGTTGCCCTAGTCTCATGTGTGACTTTGTGAAATAGTTTTTGTGACTGTGTTCTCCGCAACTCAGCTGCGCAAATACTGTTGTGTCCCACAGCTGCCAACGAGTGGCTAGTTGCCCAACGAGCAGTTAGTTACATTCAGCAAAAGCAGAGTAATGAGTCGGGCCGATTATCAACTTTTGAAGTTTGACTCAAGTTCAAGGCAGTTGCAGGGCTAGTTCACGGAAATTGAACTTAAAACACAATGTCTTTTAACTGGAAACGAGGAATAATGTTGCATTATCTCGCACCGCAATAACGAAACAAAGTGTATGGTGCATATGGTGCACATGGGAAGAGTTTCCCGATTCTGAACGTGACGGGCGTAAACTAAAACACACGACCAACACGACCACCACGACCAAAACTTTAGGCTTAGATTTAGGCTTTTGCTTAGGCTTAGGCGTAGGTTTAGGCTTTTACTTAGGCTTAGGCTTTTGCTTAGGCTTAGGCTTAGGCTTATTCTTAGGCTTAGGCTTAGGTTTCAGCTTAGGCTTGTGTTGGTCGTGGTGGTCGTGGTGGTCGTGTTGGTCGTGGTGGTCGTGGTGGTCGTGTTGGACGTGTGTTTTATTTAACGCCACGTGACGCCAAAACCGTGCGATGTCGAGGGTTTTGGGTCGTTCTGTCTCATGTTTACGCCTTTTGGCTCGCAAAACTGAGCAAACTCTCTCAGGAAAAACTTCTGTCGACTGTTGCTTTTTGCTAGAAAAGAGATTTCTGTCACGTTCTGTACAGAGACTTCACGGAAAGATGACAGTGCTGGAAGCCTGCAGGATTATTGGCGTTAAGCCGAGCGATTCTTTCGAAACCATGCGCCAACACTACATGAATTTGGTCAAGAAGCATCATCCAGGGAGGAATCGGCCGATGACTGGCTAAAAAAAGTGACCATGGGCTCGTATGAATTCGTATGAAAGAAACTCCTATGCTGAGAAACGAACAAAACAGCAATAGCAATAAAAAGTCACTAAGCCGTGGACCGGCCGATTTCTCGCCTAGACATCAGCGGCAACGCGAGCATAGCGCGAATGCAGGAGCTAAACCGCGCCTTTGAAGTGTTGAAACGCAATTCAAAGCGCCGCGAGCGTCCGCGTCCTCAGGTTCAAGCCGCCAAAAAAACCGACTTGAAAGCCGCCGCCCCGCATTCTGTGAGAAGATCAGGATGGATCTGGAAAGAGTTCGAGAAGTCTCGAAGGAACGCTCTTCATCGTGCGTGCGTGCGTGCGTGCGGGTGTTTATTAGCTTCTGATGCTGAGAAACACATCTGTAACTGCGTCAAGAGACGAGTGAGCATATTTGTAACTGGGTAGTGAGTGTGTAGGTACATGTCACCCATAGGAGTAACTGGACCATCAAAGCTGGAGGGACATACATAGGAGCCGATAGTTGGGGTATAGGGGGGGGGGGGGCGGGGCGGGGTATACCCCTCCCCTGGAAGACCCTATCCCGAAAGACTTTCAGGACGACCCCTCCCCTGGCTTTCATTTTCTGGAACTTCCAGCCAATTTGTTTTGCAAAATGGGCAAAAAATGTGTCTGCGGCGCTGTGTTTTTGTACTTTGCAGCTTAAAGGTACATAGAAATGGCGTTTAGATCACGTTTTGAACGTTTTTGGGTCGAAAAAGTATTATTTTTGTACAATTTTGACGCATAAAACTCCGCAAATTCTGGCTGGGGGCTCCAACCTCCAGCTACATGTATGTCTTCTGGCCCCCCCCCCTCTTCAAATCTGCGTGCCCCACCCCCCCCCCCCCCCCCCCAAGAATGGTCTCGACCCTTCCCCCTCACTTCAAAAACCTGGTTGCATGTATGGATGGTCACCCCCATCGACTTTTGAAAAATCCGAGATTCACCGCCCCTGGCTCCAATTGTCCGTTACGGTACACCTATGAGAGAGAGTGAGTGAATGCGTGGGGCCCTATTTGGGGGAGAAGCGACCCCCCTCGAAGGTTTCTTTACCGCCCCCTCCCCCTCAGATCAGTCAGATCGGAAACTTGGTGTAGTTTTGCGAAGAGCACCATAACGTACCCCAAAATACAATTTTGTCAGTTTCGAGAGTTTGAGAGGGAATGGGGAGGGGGAGGGGGCTAGTTGCAGTCTAGTCTAATAGTCTGGGCTGGGGGCCTAGACTATTGTCCCGTGTGTCGCTCACGACATTTCAGGCTTTGAGATTCTTCGCAGCAGCTCTATCGAGGAGTTGCGAGCCATACTGAAGGCGCTACAATGGCTGTACATGATAGGGATAAAAAAACCATACTTATGTTTCTTAGCGATTCCCTCCTATGGTATGTTTCTGTATTATGCTGCACTGAGGGTTCCAGAGGATTTCGGGAGTGAGGATTCCCCCTCCCGAAATCGATAATCTATGGGGGAAAGGGGGGAAAGGGGAGGCGCTGGGAGAAGAAACACGCCTATTGGGTCTAGTTTTCAGCATACAAGCATATTTTTTAACCTTTTTGTTCAAAAAGTGTACATTTTTCGTTCTGAGACGCCCATCCCTCTCTTTAAATCTGCTTACCGGCTTACCCCCATACCGCCCCCCAGAATGGTCTCAGACTCCCTCCCACCTCACTTCAAAACCCAGTTGCATGTATGCCCTGATCAATGCCTCTGGCTTCTACAGTCGCGTCTTTATGCGGTGTGCTCAAGATGACTGCTGCGAATACGGCGCAATGGTTGGTGTTGTCCACAATCGGCTGAGAGGCATGACGGCTATGAGAGACAATGTGACAATTTCCTACAACGGTTTTTAGTATTTTCGTAAAAAAAATAGAGATGCCGCTTCTCTCAATAGAAATCATTAAGGAAAAATTTGCAGGTGGCTGCAAAAAAGGTAAATATGTGAGGCTATTTTGTTAAAGTCCAGTTTGAAAAAGAGGGGTATTAATCAAGGCACGCCTCAAGCCACTTACGCTTCGCAGCTGATCAACTTCAGCTTGAACAAACCGTGTATAAAAACTGAACCAAACGCAGCAACACGTCACATATTTGGCATTTTTTTGTGTTCGCGTGCATACGAAGGTGCAGTGGCAATTATTAGGACCTACACACACTGCATTCACATATGCCGCATGACAGAATGCCACTTGGTTGTGAGACAGACAGGAAGGAACCCCATGGAACACGATGCACGCGCAGGCTCGCACGCACGCAGGCACGCACGCACACACACGCACGCACGCACTCACGCACAAGATGTAAAATGGTGCATTGCACTATGCAAACGTTGTAGGTCATCATTGGATGAAATGCCAAAAGGGGAATGACAAATGGAGCCAGTACAGTATGTATGCATTGCCTACACATCACTAACTGCAGTGGCAACCTACATGTCACAAATGTTAGCAGGGTGCCGATTATTTATCCAGGAAGTTTGGCTGTGCCAGGTCCATGGTAATGGCCAATGGCAATGCCTTGTCAGAGAGAGATGAGATGTGAAAGGGTTGCTGTTGCGTTTTGGCTGAATGAGGGTGGCTCGCACAAAAAATGCCGAATATGTGACGTGTTGCGGCGTTTGGTTCAGTTTTTATACACGGTTTGTTTAAGCTGAAGTTGATCAGCTGCAAAGCGTAAGTGGCTTGAGGCGTGCCTTGATTAATACCCCTCTTTTTCAAACTGGACTTTAACAAAATAGCATCACATGTTCACCTTTTTTGCAGCCACCTGCAAATTTTTCCTTAATACAGTGTTTTTTGTAAGACAAGCATTGATACGCAAAACCTATGCAGGCACGCACGCACGCTTGCACGCATGTATGCACGCACGTGTGCGCGCCCGCACGTACGCACGCTCGCACGCACGCACCCACGCACGCTCGCTCGCACGCACATACAGACATACAGCAGCAGACAAGAACGCACACATGCCCCAGCGTACCAAAAAAAGCAAATGTAGCGTGTCCGGTGGAATCCCTCAATCTCAGTATGAGACACGCATCGCATAGAAACACGCCAAAATCGGTTCAGATAATCAAAAGTTATAGGCGATCGAAAATTCAAAAACCCGCATTGAGAAGTGGTCACATATTAGGGTTGTACGCTGACGCGTACACCCTGATACCTGTAACTGGGGGGGGGGGGGGTGGGGGCCCCGGACTATTTTTCCAACACCCACCCAACTCCCCTCCAACCCTCCCCCCCCCCCCAGAATTTTCCCAAGGGATTTTCACTGAGTCTAAAACGATAAAAGTGAGTAAATGTTGGTGTATATCAGTGCTTTTCAGTGTTATATAATATGACCATAAAACAGCTAAATGACACTGTTTAGACCCTATTTATACCCATTTTTGACCAAAAAGTACCAGTATAACTCAAAAAATGGCTGGCTACCCCCCCACTTTTTGCTCCAGACACCCCTCCCCTCCAGAATTTGGCCATTTACTCCCCCCCCCACTCTTCCAGACCTGGTTACAGGTATGATGGAAATGCACCCTTGGAATAGGAATTCAATAAATGGAACGAAGGGTCTGCACTCTTCTGCAGCAACATCCACCCTGTCATGGAATAGCATCCTATTGAGTTTGCTTTAAATGAAAAATATGCGCAAATACTGTTGTGTCCCACAGCTGCGAACGAGTGGCTAGTTGCCCAACGAGCAGTTAGTTACATTCAGCAAAAGCAGAGTAATGAGTCGGGCCGATTATCAACTTTTGAAGTTTGACTCAAGTTCAAGGCAGTTGCAGGGCTAGTTCACGGAAATTGAACTTAAAACACAATGTCTTTTAACTGGAAACGAGGAATAATGTTGCATTATCTCGCACCGCAATAACGAAACAAAGTGTATGGTGCATATGGTGCACATGGGAAGAGTTTCCCGATTCTGAACGTGACGGGCGTAAACTAAAACACACGACCAACACGACCACCACGACCAAAACTTTAGGCTTAGATTTAGGCTTTTGCTTAGGCTTAGGCGTAGGTTTAGGCTTTTACTTAGGCTTAGGCTTTTGCTTAGGCTTAGGCTTAGGCTTATTCTTAGGCTTAGGCTTAGGTTTCAGCTTAGGCTTGTGTTGGTCGTGGTGGTCGTGGTGGTCGTGGTGGTCGTGTTGGACGTGTGTTTTATTTAACGCCACGTGACGCCAAAACCGTGCGATGTCGAGGGTTTTGGGTCGTTCTGTCTCATGTTTACGCCTTTTGGCTCGCAAAACTGAGCAAACTCTTTCAGGAAAAACTTCTGTCGACTGTTGCTTTTTGCTAGAAAAGAGATTTCTGTCACGTTCTGTACAGAGACTTCACGGAAAGATGACAGTGCTGGAAGCCTGCAGGATTATTGGCGTTAAGCCGAGCGATTCTTTCGAAACCATGCGCCAACACTACATGAATTTGGTCAAGAAGCATCATCCAGGGAGGAATCGGCCGATGACTGGCTAAAAAAAGTGACCATGGGCTCGTATGAATTCGTATGAAAGAAACTCCTATGCTGCGAAACGAACAAAACAGCAATAGCAATAAAAAGTCACTAAGCCGTGGACCGGCCGATTTCTCGCCTAGACATCAGCGGCAACGCGAGCATAGCGCGAATGCAGGAGCTAAACCGCGCCTTTGAAGTGTTGAAACGCAATTCAAAGCGCCGCGAGCGTCCGCGTCCTCAGGTTCAAGCCGCCAAAAAAACCGACTTGAAAGACGCCGCCCCGCATTCTGTGAGAAGATCAGGATGGATCTGGAAAGAGTTCGAGAAGTCTCGAAGGAACGCTCTTCATCGTGCGTGCGTGCGTGCGTGCGGGTGTTTATTAGCTTCTGATGCTGAGAAACACATCTGTAACTGCGTCAAGAGACGAGTGAGCATATTTGTAACTGGGTAGTGAGTGTGTAGGTACATGTCACCCATAGGAGTAACTGGACCATCAAAGCTGGAGGGACATACATAGGTGCCGATAGTTGGGGTATAGGGGGGGGGGGGGGGGCGGGGTATACCCCTCCCCTGGAAGACCCTATCCCGAAAGACTTTCAGGACGACCCCTCCCCTGGCTTTCATTTTCTGGAACTTCCAGCCAATTTGTTTTGCAAAAGGGGCAAAAAATGTGTCTGCGGCGCTGTGTTTTTGTACTTTGCAGCTTAAAGGTACATAGAAATGGCGTTTAGATCATGTTTTGAACGTTTTTGGGTCGAAAAAGTATTATTTTTGTACAATTTTGACGCATAAAACTCCGCAAATTCTGGCTGGGGGCTCCAACCCCCAGCTACATGTATGTCTTCTGCCCCCCCCCTCTTCAAATCTGCGTGCCCCACCCCCCCCCCCCCCCAAGAATGGTCTCGACCCTTCCCCCTCACTTCAAAAACCTGGTTGCATGTATGGATGGTCACCCCCATCGACTTTTGAAAAATCCGAGATTCACCGCCCCTGGCTCCAATTGTCCGTTACGGTACACCTATGAGAGAGAGTGAGTGAATGCGTGGGGCCCTTTTTGGGGGAGAAGCGACCCCCCTCGAAGGTTTCTTTACCGCCCCCTCCCCCTCAGATCATTCAGATCGAAAACTTGGTGTAGTTTTACGAAGAGCACCATAACGTACCCAAAATACAATTTTGTCAGTTTCGAGAGTTTGAGAGGGAATGGGGAGGGGGAGGGGGGCTAGTTGCAGTCTAGTCTAATAGTCTGGGCTGGGGGCCTAGACTATTGTCCCGTGTGACGCTCAGGACATTTCAGGCTTTGAGATGCTTCGCAGCAGCACTATCGAGGAGTTGCGAGCCATACTGAAGGCGCTACAATGGCTGTACATGATAGGGAAAAAATACCCTATCATGTTTTTGTTAGCGTTTCCCTCCTATGGTATGTATCTGTATTATAAACAACTGAGGGTTCCAGAGGATTTCGGGAGGGGGGATTCCCCCTCCCGAAATCGGTAATCTAGAAATCGGATGAGACGCTAGCGCAAGACGAGTAGATTGAACCTTGAACCTGAAGTAACTTCCCTGATCCATACATGCAACTGGGAGGTTGCCACGCCAACTCGGACGTTTACCCCTACCCAGGGTGTTCCTGAAGTTCAACTTGTTTACAATGATAAAGAGTAGTGTATTCTTCCTCTTTTTCAGCGTTTTTAACCCTAGAACTGCTAAGTAACGCTATTTACAGCCTGTTTTTGTTCAAAAAGTGTACATTTTTCGTTCTGAGACGCCCATCCCTCTCTTTAAATCTGCTTACCAGCTTACCCCCATACCGCCTCCCCAGAATGGTCTCGGACTCCTCCCACCCATACACATACATGTAACCGGGTTTTTGAAGTGGGGGGGGGGGGTCTGAGAGACTTCTGGGGGGGGGGGTCTGAGAGACTTCTGGGGGGGGGGGGCGTGGGGGGGCACTCAGATTTGAGTGGTCCCAGAAGAGGGGGTCCCAGAAGGGAAAAAATGTTCCAAAATAGTGTCTAAATAGGCACTTTTCAGTCAAAAATAGGTCAAAAATGCCTTAAAATAGGCTATAAATAGCGTTATTTAGCTGTTTTAAGGCCAAAATACTCTGAGAAAGGCAAAAAGTACACTACTTTGTACAATTAAGGAAAAATTTGCAGGCAGCTGCAAAAAAGGAGAATATGTGACTTTTCCAGACTGAACTACAGAAACAACAATGGTAGAACATTGCAGTCAAGTCCACTTTGAAAAATGATTGTATAAGAGCATTGCAGTTGATGTGGAGTCCAGTTTGAAAAACGATTGTATAAGAGCATTCAACGATAGGAACCATCGATTTGCCTGTCACATATTCGGCGTTTTTACCGCTCGCTGCATAATGACAGACTGCACAAAGTACAGTGGTGTGGGACTTACGCATAACAGAGATATCCATAGTGCATATCCACAGAAATGCACACACTCACATGCTCGCGCGTGCACGGACGCACGCACGTATGCACAAACGCGTGCACGCACGCACGCGCGCCCACAGACACGGAAATACATACCGGTATGACGATTGAACGAATCGATAATTTTGAATCTACCACACTTATGGTATCTCCTAATTCTTCTGTTCTGCAAACACGTGTGCAGTCGGGATCGCTGTATGGACAGTATCACACTGCTAGAAGTTCGTTGTGCTAACGCCATCTGCAATCTAGAGCACTGAGCAGTGATGGCACAAGAAAGTACATTGAAAGGGCATCACTTGATCTAGTGGCTCCATCAAGAATCGATCCCAGAACCATGTGCACAAGAGGCCGATTCTCTACCATTAGGCCATACGCTGCCCCAGAGAGTGTATGTACTATGTACACAACAGGCTGTTAAGGTATAATTTATGGAGCTGTTCTGCAAACCCAATTTACCATACCATACCAAAAAGTATCATTACTTGGTGCGTGCGTGCCGTTTTCTGAAATAAAATAGCTCGCGATAAAAACGCCGAATATGTGACAGGCAAATCGATGGTTCCTATCGTTGAATGCTCTTATACAATCGTTTTTCAAACTGGACTCCACATCAACTGCAATGCTCTTATACAATCATTTTTCAAAGTGGACTTGACTGCAATGTTCTACCATTGTTGTTTCTGTAGTTCAGTCTGGGAAAGTCACATATTCTCCTTTTTTGCAGCTGCCTGCAAATTTTTCCTTAATACAGTGGTTTTTCCTAATTTCTGATACAGTGGTTCCAGTACGTGCGTGCGTGCATGCATGCATGCTTGCGCACGCGTGCGCAGCGAGTGGCGTGTGACGCGCTCATTACCCCAAGTCTGACCACGAGGACGCCACCACCATCAGCATGCCCGTTGAGGACGCGTTCTACGTGGCCCTCTGCGCGGCCAAGACGGTGGTCAACTATGGCGTGCGTGCGTGCATGAGTGCGTGCGTGCGTGCGTGCATGCGAGAGTACGGGCGTGCGTGCGTCCGTTGGTGTGTGCGTGCAAGAGTGCGGACGTGCGTGCGTGCGTGCGTCAGTGCGTGCGTGCGTGCGAAAGTGCTTGCATGCGAGTGTGCGGGCGTGCGCGCGTGCGGCGGTGTGCGTGCGAGAGTGCGGTCGTGCGTGCGTGCTAGAGTGCGGACGTGCGTCAGTGCGCGCGTGCGTGCGTGCGTCGGTGCGTGTGTGCGTGCGTGCGTGCGAGAGTGCCTGCATGCGAGAGTGCGGGCGTGCGTGCGCGCGTTAGTGTGTGCGTGCGTGCGTGCGTGCGTGCGTGTGAGAGTGCGGACGTGCGCGTGTGCGTGCGTGCGTGCATGCGTGCGTGTGTGCGTGCGTTGGTGTTGCGTGCATGCGTGCGTGCGTGCGTGCGTGCGAGAGTGCCTGCATGCGAGAGTGCGGGCGTGCGTGCGTGCGTTGGTGTGTGTGTGCGTGCGTGCGAGAGTGCGGACGTGCGCGCGCGCGCGCGCGCGTGCGTGCGTGCGTGCGTGTGCGTGCGTACGTGCATGCATGTGCGCCTTGTGGGGTTGCACATGACAGTTCACATCCCAAAAGCACTTGATGTTCACTGCTTTGATAATGTCAGCCAAAAAAATATTTTACCATCTGAAAAACTATGGAAAAAAACGAAAAAAAAACTAAAAAAAATGTAGGATGAGTCGTGGGAACAACATCGGTGGAGCAGGAAAGGACACTGCGGTAACGCAGTATTGATTGGTTTTCAGGAGATGGCAGAGACGCCAGCGGGAGTCGAACCCGCGACCTCTCGATTTGTTGTCCAAGATGCAACATTACTAAGTGTTCCGGATCTCAAGATTGTGGGCATTTAGAAAGAATCCATTTGGGGGATTAATTTCTGATTGTATGCAGCATATGCTTGCAAAGTTTCATACCGATTAGTTTAGCAAAAAAAATATTAAAAATAAAATAAAAATAAAATAATTTTTGGAAGGTTCGGGAGGTCATATCTCATTATCCAGTCATGAAACTTTTAAAGCATTGACTACTGATGACTCGCCTTGACGTATTGTTCGCGAAAATCAAAAAAAAATTGGGGGTTTACATGGCTTTTTTTGGAGTTTTACTCTTGTCGGAACTATCAAAAAAATTCGGCTACGGCGACATGGACGTCGGAGCCGCCTGATTTGCTGAAAGTGAAATGCTACATGTCTGGGCGGTCAACTTTCACCATTATAGCGAATCTCTCCGATGAGCGGGTGAAGCGCCTATAGGTGACAAAGTTTTGGCCAAAAAAACGGCTATGTCCAAAAAATCGGGCAAAATCGGCCATAACTCAAGATTGGAATCGACTAGGAGCAAATGCATTGGAGGTCGAAATTGCCATCATAGACTGTGTATCCATGCCAAGTTTCAGCCCAATCGCTAGCGGCGTTCGAGAGCGGCGGTCCAAAAAAGTGGCAGAGAACAAGAAAAAAAAACCCGCGTTTCCACAACATTTTCGGAAGTATCGCCCCCTTGCAGCAAAACAAGGAAACGCGTTATGGCGCGTTCGACGCCCCAGAAGAAGGCGGTTTATTTGAGCCATAACGCGCTAAAATCCGTTCAGGCAATCAAAAGTTATAGGCGATCGAAAATTCAAAAACCCGCATTGAGAAGTCGTCACATATTAGGGTTGTACGCTGACGCGTACACCCTGATTGTTGGCAAGTTGGAAAACTTCAGGAAAATTCTGGGGGGGGGGCTGGGTAGGGGTAAAATTCTGGCTGGGGGCGGGCAACCCCCTCCCCCAACCCCCCCCCCAGTTTCATGTATCCCACCTCACTTCAAAACCCGGTTGCATGTATGCCCTGATCAATGCCTCTGGCTTCTACAGTCGCGTCTTTATGTGGTGTGCTAAAGATGAGTGCTGCGAATACGGCGCAATGGTTGGTGTTGTCCACAATCGGCTGAGAGGCATGACGGCTATGAGAGACAATGTGACAATTACCTATGACGGTTTTTAGTATTTTCGTAAAAAAATAGAGATGCCATTTCTCTCAATAGAAATGTACCCTTGGAATAGGAATTCAATGAATGGAACGAAGGGTCTGCACTCTTCTGCAGCAACATCCACCCTGTCATGGAATAGCATCCTATTGAGTTTGCCTTAAATGAATTCAATGAATGGGATGATTGGTCTGCACTCTTCACTGACAGTAGTGAGGATTTCCCTGTCAATGGATTTTTTCGTGCGGTCGTCAATCATCATGGAGATGGGTCATTGACGGCCTCTAGGTTGCAGGATGACTGTGCACAATATCTGGCATGACATACAGGCAAACGATGCAGTGGCGTAGCCAGGGGGGGTGGGGGCCAGGGCGGGTGGTTATACCCCCCCCCCCCAAGAAATCGGTCCGAAAAAATTTTTTCAACAGGGTCCTTCCTCCCCCTCCTGATGCAAAAATTTTCGCGTCCGGCGCAGCAGGGGATCCTGTTAAAAAGTTGGAAATCGGTGCCCCCTCCCAAAACCAAATCCTGGCTGTGCCACTGAAACGATGGGCTTGACTAGAGATGGTTTCAATTTCGAAAATAATTTTTTTTTATTAAAAAAAAAATTTTATTAATAAAAAAAAGTGAAATTTTTCTGTTTTCTCACTATCGTTTTCCCTTTGGTTTTTCACCAGTTTTGTGTCTTCCCTTCAAGATTGTGCCTGATACAGTGGTAAATTTGGCCCTTTGTTGCATTTATGCATTGAATATGGACATAGGTACATGCCACCACATTACCTGTGTGGTATACATGTTGTACATTGTACATACCATTGTACATTGTAGTGCACCTGTGGATGTAAAACGAGCTATTCATGTATTTGTATGGTCATTTATACGTTTAAGCATAGAATATGGACATAGGTACATGCCAACACATTCACTGTGTTGTATATATGTTGTACATTGTACATACCATTGTACATTGTTGTGTACCTGTGGTTGTACAGCAAGCTATTTATGTATTTGTATGGTCATTCAATGCTTTACAACACCCTCTACAAGGTATATTTACACTAATATATGGCACCTTACATCGCCTGAACCCTCCCTCCTTTAATTTAGAAAAGAAAAATTGTTTTTTAATAAAAAATTTTTTTTTTTAATAAAAAAAAACGGCCGATTTTTTTTTAAAAAACCATCTCTAGGCTTGACATAAATTCTTCTGAAATACAGGGTGGGCCATTCAGCATTTTCCAGTGAATATGTTTGATGCTTTAGGACAAGGTGCAGTAGGTACATCCAGAGAATTTTATTCCTGAAAAAAATTGAGAAAATTGGTCCACTACAGCACTAGCTGTCAACCGTTTTTCACAGAATCGGCTTGATTTCTTTGTGTTAAATGCCCTGTTAGGAATAGCAGCCTGTTCATTAGAACTGAAGAGTGGGGCTGTAATTCACTTCCACCTAGTCAAGCCCGACGTTCCAGATCCTATCCAGATCAGTGCTTTTCAGTGTTTTTGCTCCAGACACCCCCCCCCCCCAGAATTCGGCCATTTACTCCTCCCCACTCTTCCAGACCCGGTTACAGGTATGCCGGGAGACAGCCACTCTGAATCTTAAGTTTTATAGGCTTAGGCTTTTGCTTAGGCGGCTTAGTCACAAAGGTGGTTGTCCCCCAGCTGTCCCCTTTCCACCGAAGCCAAATTTGTATTATTTTGAAGAAAACGGTGTCAGTTGAATGCAGCACACGTTAAATGCAGCACACTTTGTATCACTGGCGGATCCAGGATTTTCTGACAGGGGGGGGGGGCAAGCTCAAAATTTTTTTTCCACTTAAATTTCAATTGGAGAGCTATATTTCGCGCGTGTGGTGCCGCAGCCCACTCTTTCGCATGTTTTTCAACACTTAAAACAGGCAGTGGCGCTACAAAACACACATTTTGCATTTTTGCGGTTCTTTAGGTTGTTTTTGGTAGAACACGTGAGAAATTTTGTTCAGATTTTCGAAATCGCGCCGCAGGCGAAAATTTTCAATGTTAACTGCCTCATTCCTTAGAATTTCACAAAGTGCAAAAGCAAGGTGGCGCGGCTTTCTCTGGGTTTTGTTTGTTCTTGGGAAGTTTGGTTTGGTTTTGGTTTTGCGTCTCGGCGGTTTGGGGTTTTTGTTTTTTAGGGAAATTGTGTTGTTCTGTTTTTTTTGGAGGCATAAGAATCGGGTCTATATTGGCGGGTTGTTGGGGTTTTGTTCTTTGTGGCTCCTTCCCGCGTTCCCCCCTTCTCGGCTCCCGCCCGCCGGGGTTGTTTGTTTGTGGATGCTAGCTAGAAGGGTAGCCTGAGCCTGACCAACCAACCTAAGAAAAAGCCTAAGCCGGGCCTAAGCCTAAGCAAAGCCTAAAACTAAGAAAATCTTACTTTTGGACGAGCGGGGCGAATTGTAGGTTGTTCATAAAGCAAAGAAATGCCTAAGCCCAAGTGCAAAGGCAAGTGGGCGCGCGCGCTGAGCTGACGACGGCGGCTGGCGACGGCTGGGGCTGCTGGTCTTGACCGCGCGGCTGCTGACGGCGGAGGAGGCAACGGGGTGAGGTATCAGCTCGGAAGCTGGCGGCCGGTGGGAGGCACACAGCTCTTCCCAAACCTGCCCGACCTCGCGCCCCTTCAACCTCGGCCGAGAGCGGCGGCGGCTACTCTCTCTCCCTCTCCCCAAAATTCCCCAAAATCGCCCGCCCTCGTGGCCCTCGATTCCCGCGCGCTCGCCCCCCTCTCTGCTCTCTCCCTGAGTTCGACCCTCGGCTTCTAACCCACACTCGTGTCGCGCCGCGCTACTGTGTAGTGGACGGACACCTCTCTCCTTTTCTCCCTTTTTCTCCAAAGCCAGGACGCGCCGAAGCCCGAAGGCACAGCAGTCGCACGCGCCTGCTTCTCACACGCCACTCTGCACTCGCGCGGGCCAACTCTCAAAAAGGCACGCACTCTAAAGCCGAGAAAACGCACAGAGTGACCGACAGACGTACCGGTCACTGCACAGGCGCGCCCAAATACTAAAACGCGCCACAGAAAACCATCGTCCGACAGCCGGCTGACGCAATCACCGGGTTACTGTAGGACACCGGTTTAACTCACAACCTAATAAAAAACCGAACAAAATAAAGCCAAAGGGGGAAGGGGCGGGGGATGGGGAAGTGGACGGGGGAAAGGGTGAGGGACTTTACAGTCTCCCTCCCCAATGTGGACACCGTCCACCAAGCAGCGTGTCGAAGCGACGGGGGGAATGTCGATGCCCTGGGGACCCAAGCACTCACAGGGCCTTTAGTGAGCACCTTGCCGTTCAGTTGGTCGAGGAAGAGACGGTCGACGCCGCAGCGCTGCTGTGAGGTCGAGCGCGCATCTCCTCCTGCTGCTCCTTCTCCAGTCGCTTCTTGAGCTTGGCGAGCTCCGCGTCGAACACGGCCTGCCATTCGGCAGTGAGCCTCGCTGGGAAACGAGCCGTCATGCTGGCCACGCGGGCCGACAACGACGCCTTCTCGCTCCTCAGCGTCGCCAACTCCACCCGCATGTCGTGCAACTTGCGGTCCGCCTCCTTCTTGGCTTGGAAGTTCTTCTCCGCCTCCCTGGCGAGCACCAGCCTGACCTTGCTCTCGATCCTCCCCAACCGGAACAGGGTCAGCTCGCTGCGCCCCAGAGCCGACACGACGTCGCTCATCAGAAGGCGCAGCGCCGGTGTGACGCTGTTCAGATCGACGACGCTCTGCACCAAGTTGTGCTGAAGATTCGGCAGAGCTTGCTCCATCAGCATGGCCTGCGGCCACATCTCTTGAACGAGTCGGATGCTGTCACGGCGCTCGACGGTCGTCGTGTCGCGCGAGACCTCGTTCATCGCCCTGATCAGGACGTTGAGACGGCCAGACCAGCCTCTCAGCATGACCAAGTCGTTCACCACTCTGTCGGCGTCGCCCCAGTTGGTGGGTGCCAACAGTCCGCCAATGAGCTCGATCGAGCGCTTCAGCGCGTCGGCCTCGTCGCCGACAATCCCGCGCTGGTGCAGTTCGGTCACCGGAGTCCCGGCCTTGAAGCCGTACTGGACGCTCCCCTTGATCAAAGCGACCGTCTCGCCGGTATGGAAGAACCAAAGCCGACGGGCCAGCTTGAACACCGGTTCCCTACTTCTGCCGCACATGCCCAGACGAATCGACGCGCAGAAGAAGTGGGCCATGAGGATGGGCCACAATGCTTCCACGTCCGCCTGCATGTACCGCCCGACCGCTAGCTGCAGCTCCTGGTGGCGCTCGTGCAGGTGCGCGAACGCCTGCTTCTTCCGGCTTCTCTCGTCGAGAGTGACCATGGCGCTGGTATCGCTCATCGCAATGGCGTCGGCGTTCTTGGACACGGCGGTCCACACCTTCCTCATGCTGCGCAACCGAGCCACGCAGATGCCAGCGTCGTCACCGTCCTCTCTCATCTTCTCGCTGCCAGTTGATCCGATGTCGGTGTAGCCGTTCCAGAACTGTAGATCCAGGAACCTGATTCCTTTCTGGTCCTGGGCTACTGGAGTGCGCACCGACACGCCGAAGGTGTTGTCGAACGCGTCCACGACCGTCGGGCCCCAGTGCACGAGCAGGTTGTCCTGCATCAGACGCAACAGGCACTCCGGCAGTTCGATCACGGACTCGTGTGGCGGCGCCCTCTTCCTCCCAGCGCACGACCGCACGTCCACGATCAAAGGAACGCCGTGGAAACCCGAGAACTGCATGTAGCAGATGAACGGTCCGGCAACCTCCTTTCGCGCTGGCGAGATCGGATAGTTCCTTGCGACTCCGCTCTCGCTCTCGTAGTTGTCTTCCAGCAGCACGACCTTGACGCCGAACATGAGCATGCTCAGGCCGTCCTGTGACGCGGCGAGGCTGTTCACCTCCTTCTCCAGCACAGCCAAGTCGATCCGGCGAGGGTTGCCGTGGATCGGGACAACTGGAGCTACGTCGTAGCTTAGCTTGCCTCGCTGGAAAGCGTGCACATCCTCGACGAATGAGTAATTCAGCGGCGCAACGCTCTTCCAGGGCACCAGCTTCTCGTCCCACTGGTCTTCGTCGGTGACGTCGAATCCTCCCTGAGGCAGTCGACCCGACTGGTAGACGTATTTCAGATTTGCGTCCAGCGTCTCATCCAGCCACGCTCTCACCCGGGACCGCTCCTGCTCGCCTAGCTCGCCAGCATATTTGAGCAGATGGCCGTGCTCGGGCACCACCGTCCGTCCGAGCTGCGCGCGCCCTTTCAGGCGAACGGCACTCTCCAAGACGTTGGGGTCCCGCACCCTGATCACAGAGTGAGTCTCGCCGACCGGTGCGGCAGCGCCGCCCTGGCCCTGGTCGGGGACATCGTCGGTCTCCATTGCCTCTTCGGGCGAGCGACGGTCGTGGGCCTGCAGATCGTCGGACTCGTCGCCGCCAACTTCGCCGTCGTCGGAGAGTTGCTCCCTGGTGGGGACTTCCGACTGGCCTGACTCCTCGACCATCACCGGCTCGCTTGGAAGGTCGCGTTGTTCCGCTGCGGCACGCGCGGCAACGATCGCCTCGACGGCGGCTCGTTCCTCTTCGGTCTGACCGCGGCCCTTCTTCGCCCGGCGGCGCAGGTGCTTCGCCTTCTTGTGGCGCTCCTCACCCTTCAGACCGACCAGAGTGGCTCTCGCCGTGCCCCTGGTTCGCGCGGAGACAAACGCCTCGATGCCGGCGACTTCGCCCTCTCGAATCATCCGACGCTGCGTCTTGCAGCACTCGTCCAGCAGCTTGCGCCGGTGCGCCACCAGGCTGCGGCGAATGGTGTCCGCCTCCAAGAGGTTGAGGGTGTTCATCTGCAGGCAGACTCTCTTCCTCAGCTTGGTGAACGCTCGGCCACGCAAGGCCCTCGCATACTCGCGGTGTCCTGCGATGGAGCGCTTGCCTCTCTTCTCCTCATTCTTCAGCCAGCGAGCGAGAGTCGTGTTCACTCTGTCCGCGAGCCAAGAGTACAGCTTGACCCACGGCAGCTCGCCGCTGTTCTTGGTCGGCCACTTCTTGACGCTCTTCAGGGCCTTGACTATGGCGCGATCGAGGTTCTTCTCCGTCGACGGAGCGAACGGAGTTCCTCCTCCTCCACCGATGGAGGTGCTTTCCAAGGGACCCTCCTCGAGGTAGCCCTGTGGAACGCGCCCAGTCTTGTCGACGGCGGCCACCATCGGCACCATCCAGGGCACCGACGAGTTCCCCCACTCCATGCGGTCCGCTTCGTCGTTCGCTCCCTGACCGCACGGATCCAGGACAGCGATCTCCTCTGCTGTGGGGAAGATGGCCGTGCCGACCTGGTTGCCCTTCCAGAACGACAGAAGCATGTCGCTTGGCAGGCATCGTCCAATCGAACTGCGCAGAAAGACCTTGACTCGGCCTTCTGGTGCTTGGACTTCCTCCCAAGTGCTGTCGTCGTACTCGGCGGGGTCCACGGCTGGCACCGTGATCGCGATCTGGCCCGCCCCCATGACGGTGATCCACGGCAAGGTCAACTGGCTCTGGTCGGGACGGCGCAGAGCAGTCTCGAACGAGACCTCCTCAAGCCGACGCACCTGGTCCTCGACCGTCTCTGGCACGTACGCGGCCTGCTGCTCGCCGGTCTCGGCCAGCCTTGCCTTCTTCTCGGCCAGTTCGCCCTCGAGCTTGACGACTTCGGCGGCAGTCGACATGAAGCGAGCAGCCTCCCGATTCAACTGCGGCTCTGCCTTGTCTCGAGCTACGTCACTGTCCTCCTCGACGTACTCGTCCCAGACCGTCAAGTACCGGGAAGGGTCCTTCTCGTCGTCCTGACTGCTGTCGTCGCCGCTGCTCTTACTACTAGAGACGGGGGAAGGGGGTTTCGACGGGAGGGGCTTCTTCTTCTTGACCTTCTTCGAGGAGGTCGGCTTCGTCTCCTCGGTCTTCTCGACGGCCGGCTCGGCCTCCTTGCCCTCCGCTCGCCGCTTCCACCAGTCGGCGTAGTGCTTGGCCTCGTAGATCTTCTTGGCCTTGCGCACGGCTCGCTCATCCATGAGACCTTTCGGCCTCTGGAAGGGGGGAGGCGGCGGCGGCATCACGACCGTGTCGCTGCCCTGCGCCTTCTCCGTGCCCTTCTTGCTCTCGAGCCGTCGCAGAGCCTCCTTCGCTCTCTCCTTGGCGCGGGGACTGATCCCCTCTCTCAGCTTCTTCGGCACCGGAGGCGGGGACGGCCGACGCTGGGCCTGCTCAGAGCGCCCGGGCGACGATGAGCGAGCGCGTCTCGAAGGAGACCCCCTGGCGCGGAAGGGCTGCCGCTCGCTGCCCAACCGGCCTCGCATCATCGCGCCTCGGCCTCTGCCCCTGCTCCTGCCTTTCTTTGCCTTGCTCATGCGGTGCTCGCCGTGCTGGCCACGCACAGACGGCTGCCGCTCCTCGTCGCTCTCCTCGAAGTCGCTCCGGCGGCTGGGCCGCTCCTCCTGACGCTGCCGTCCACCGCTGGCTGCCTCCTGCACGTCGCCCGCGCCCTCGCCGAAAGACTGGCGGCTCGCGGCACTCTCGCGCCTGCCCCGCGGAGATGAGCCCTTTCGCTTGGACTTGCGCCCACTCATCTCGCAGCTGCTCACGAAAGTTGACGACGCGCTCTCGCCTGAACGAGAATCGCCACGCGATGACGCGACGTCCTGTCGACACAACGCGACGAGTCTCTGAGACTCGGTTGTGGACGCGCATCCTATCTCGCTGCGCTGGGAAGTTGGGGTGGGGCTACGCCGCGCGTATTGCACACCACACACTTCCACAATGGCTGTGCACTCGACTCTGCCACTCTTCTTCCTGTGGCGGTTGGCGACTTCGGCACTCTCCTTGCCGTTCGACGGCGCGTCGCTCCTCACGACGTCGGCCTGCTTGAGACGGCCACTCTTTCGTCGACAGTTCTCCTTGCTCGGCCGGCACACCGTGACGCCCTGCAGCAGCAGCAATTCCGGCTGCTTCCCGCGCTGCTCGTCACTTCCTCTGGACGCGACGCGACCCTTGTCGACGCCGGCCAGCTCGCAGAGCTCTCTGCTCTCGAGACGTGCCGCCTTCTTCTTCTTCGGCTTCGGCCAGTCGCTCTTGTGCGGCTGCCACTCCTTCTCCAGGGCGTGGACACTGGACTCGTCCACTCTCGACACCGTGCCCTGGTCCTTGGTGAAGCCCTCTTCCTTGCAGAACTCTTGCAGTCCACTCAGAACGATCGCTCGCAGAGTGTCCACACTCGGCCTAGAGTGGGCAGGACTGCACTGCGCCGTCAGCTTTCGCTTGCTGTCGGACTCGTTCTGCCTGTCGTGTTGAGGAAAGTCGCTCAACAGACACTTGCCACTCGGCGTCGTGAACTTGAAACCGAAGGCCTTCAGAGCACCAGAGCCCATGATGCCTTCGTGCAGAGGCGACTTGTGCATGCCCCCAGTGATCGTCAACGGCAGCTTCTTGGTGACTCCGTCGACCGTCACGTCGACCTTCACCGTGCCCAAGATCCTGACCTCGTCGCCTGAACTCGAACGTAGCTGTGCGCTAGTTCTCGTCACTTGAGCCAGAAAGTCGTCGACTCTCAAATGACTCATCAGGCGCTCCACGTTGCGCTTGTCGATCAGCAACGAAGGACCTGCACCGGTGTCAGCAAGAAGACGCACGTGCTTCTGACCGTCGATCTGGGCGAGCACGACTGGCGTTGGTCCTTGGCCAGTGTCGCCGTCTCCCTTCTCCACGCTGGACTTATTCCCGGCCAGCTCGTTGATCTCCACCTCGTTGCTCTCGAGCACGTCCAAGGCCCTGTCCCAGCTCTTCTCCTCCTGCTGGACCGACCTGGACTCGGCGCTGGGGGTAGGCGTGCACTGCTGTCCGGCAGTCGCCTCTCCCTCCCCAATTCGAGACTCCGTCTCGTTCTTCATCGGCGCCGACGGGTGGGTCTCGACCATGTGCGCGTTCGCGCCTCCGCCTCTCCAACTGCCTCCGCCACCTCGCTGGCTGCCGCCGCGCCCGCGCCCAAAGGGTTGGGTGGCGCCGTTCGGACAGTCGCGTGCCATGTGGCCTTGGCCATGGCAGTTGTAGCACTTCACCGGTCCAAAGCGCTTCTGCGGAAACGCCGGCGGTCCGTCCGCCTCTTTGGACTGGCGAAAGTCGGCAGTGAAGCTCCTCGGTCCTGGCGGTTCCTCCTGTAGAGACGCCTGCTGCCTGCGCCCGCCGAAGGACTGCGACTCTTGTCCCGTCGCGTACTGTCCACGCTGGTTGCGCTTCTGAGACTTTGGCTGTCTCACTGGCCCTTGGCCAGACGCCTTCGTCGCCAGCTGCTCCTCGAGCAGCTGCGCCCTCTTCACGCGGGCCTCGGCCATCTCGCTGGCGCGACGCAACCACATGACAATGTCGTCCAACGGCTGTGCGTGCATGGAGAGCAACTGCAGCACGTACTCTTCCGGCACCAAGCGCATCAGCACCTTCTTCACTTCTGCCTGCCACTGCTGCGTCGAGTGGTCAGGGTAGGCCTTCGTCACGAGATCCCGGATCTCGGCCACCAGTTCGTCGACAGTCTGCGCTCTCCAGGTGAGCGCCTGCAACTGGTGCCAGTAGTAGAGCTCGTGGCGGTTCGCTCCGTACAGCTCCTGTAGCTTCCCTGCGATCTCATCGTACGACAGCGACTCCCGGCCGGTCTGCCGCTGGTACTTGATGAGCGCGAGTTCCGCAGGTCCAGAGAGCCAAGTCATGAGGTAAAAACCCCATCTCGAGCGCGGCTCGTCAGCGCCCTTGACTTGTTGCTCGAACCGGAACAACAGAGCGTCCACCGTCATCTTGTCGGCAGGCGAGCCAGAGAAGCGTCCAAACTTCTCGATCAGGTCCTTCCTGTAGGGCCTCGCCTCCTCGGCCGACATGTCGTCGTCGCTGCTAGCGCACTGCGCTCTGTCGGCAGCGTTCTCGAAGTTCGGCTGCGGCACTCTCCCCCTTCTTCTCTCAGCCACAGGCGGCGGGTCCTGGTAGACCGTGAACGGTGTCACGGGCCTGTGCTGCCCATCTCCGAATGGGTTCGTCTGGGAGGCCGCTCTCTGCTGCTGTCGACGCAACTCCTCGTTGTGCTGTCGACGCAACTCCTCGTTCTCGCTGGTCGGCATGACGAATCGGTAGCCGCCCGAATTCGCCGAAGTAGACGTGTCGACTGCGGCGTTCGCCGCCTCACTCTGCCGGTCGTCGAACGGACCTCGGTGTCCGTCGCCGCATGCGGGGGTACTGCACACTGGCAGCATCGCCGGCGGTGGCGCGTCCCAGACGCCCACGGCCCTCGCGCTGGCTGGCACAAACGGATTCGTGCTCAGTAGCGCGCCCCCTCTGCCGGCCTCTCCGTTGTCGACGCCGTCCCTTTGATCTCCGCCGACGCCAGCGCCCATTGTTGTCGACGGCGCTCTCTCTTCCTTTCTCGGCGCCTCTCTCACCGACGCAACGGAGGCGTGAAATGCGGCGGCGCCCGGCGCCAGACCCGCAGCGGCCGGAATGCCCATCGGCGCGCTCGACAACGCCACTCCGTTCGTCTGACCTTGACCGCCGGTCTTGTCCAGCGTCGCGGTCGCTCTCTCCGTCGAGTCGACTGGCGGCGGCGCTCCCAGAGCTGCCCGTGAAGCGGTGTCGCTAGCGGCGGCGCCCAGCGCCAGTCCCGCGGCCGGAAGACTCAACGGCCCAGCAGACACGCTCACTCTACCGCTCTCGCCGGCGTCGCTCCTCGCAGACGCGACGGTCGCTCTCTCTCCTCCACTCGCGGTCGCCACCGTAGACACAGAAGTCGACGCCGCTTGCCCTTGCTGCTGACTGGCTTGCACGACGCCATCCACTGACGGGAAGGTCGGCGTTGAAGCGCTTGACGACGGCGTCGAGACGACGGGTAGCTGCTGCAGAAGCGACACGCCGGCGGAGAGGCTGACCCTATGTCGAGCCTGCTCGGCCTTTAGAGCCTGAAGCTCGGCCGTGTGTCCCTGCAGGAGCTCCGTAATGACCCGAAGCTGCCGCGCCACGCTCCTCTGCGTGACCTTGTCGTCCTCCTCGGCGTCGAGCACTGTCGAGAGCGTGCTGCCGTTCTGCAGGCACTGCGGGCACGTCCCAGACGTAGGCGCCGCCTCACTCGACAGGCAGTCGGCACACAGCATCCTGCTGCAGTCGGCTCCGTCGCACTCCTTGTCCAGGTTCGACACTGCTCCGTCGCAAGCCCAGCACTTCTCCGCTGACTGCGACATCTTCAGCTGCGCTGACGACTCTTCTCCTGTCGACACAGCGAGCTGCTCCGCGAGAAGGCTTCTCGACGCAGGAGGCGGCGAAGGAAGTTCCGAAGGCGGGCACCGGAAGCCGAATGCCAGGCCCTCTCCCTCCCCAATTCCGCACTCCGTGCGCGCTTCTCGACGCTCCAAGCGACGCTCTGGGCTCGGCGTCCGCCTTGGACTTGACGTGGGTGCGAAGGTCGGTCGCGGCACCACTGCAAAAGGCGCAGTGGGTGCGCGCGCTGAGCTGACGACGAGCGACGACGGCTGGCGACAGCTGGGGCTGCTGGTCTTGACCGCGCAGCTGCTGACGGCGGAGGAGGCAACGGGGTGAGGTATCAGCTCGGAAGCTGGCGGCCGGTGGGAGGCACACAGCTCTTCCCAAACCTGCCCGACCTCGCGCCCCTTCAACCTCGGCCGAGAGCGGCGGCGGCTACTCTCTCTCCCTCTCCCCAAAATTCCCCAAAATCGCCCGCCCTCGTGGCCCTCGATTCCCGCGCGCTCGCCCCCCCTCTCTGCTCTCTCCCTGAGTTCGACCCTCGACTTCCAACCCACACTCGTGTCGCGCCGCGCTACTGTGTAGTGGACGGACACCTCTCTCCTTTTCTCCCTTTTTCTCCAAAGCCAGGACGCGCCGAAGCCCGAAGGCACAACAGTCGCACGCGCCTGCTTCTCCACCACTCTGCACTCGCGCGAGCCGACTCTCAAAAAGGCACGCGCTCTAAAGCCGAGAAAACGCACAGAGTGACCGACAGACGTATCGGTCACTGCACAGGCGCGCCCAAATACTAAAACGCGCCACGAAAAACCATCGTCCGACAGCCGGCTGACGCAATCACCGGGTTACTGTAGGACACCGGTTCAACTCACAACCTAATAAAAAACCTAAAAAAACAAAGCCAAAGGGTAAAGGGGCGGGGTATGGGGAAGTGGACGGGGGAAAGGGTGAGGGACTTTACACAAGCCTAAGCAATGCATAAGCCTAAGCCTACGCGAGGCATAAGCCTAAGCCTAAGCAAAGCCTAAGCCTAAGCCTAAGCGAGGCGCAAGCCTAGGAAAATAGGTCTGTACAATTGTACAATGGTACAATGGTTTAGCTTTTGCCGCTGCCCCCCTTTGCCGACCACGACAGGTGGGGGCACGCCCCCCCCCCCCCCCCCCCCCACCCCCTTCCTGGATCCGCATGTTGGCGATGCTCAACTCCAGCCGGACAGCAGCCGGACACCCGTATCCTACGCTGAATTGCGTGTTTTTATATGTGCGAACACGAAGCGAATATTCAAATTCAACTGCACATCGCAACTGCGCCATATTGGTTTTGTCTTCGGCTGTTACATTTGATTGAACCCACTCAAGTGATGAAGGCATGAAGCGCAAGATCGAGCTGGAGGTGTGGGCTCGGGAAGATGTGCGCGAGATCTTGGAAGAAATGCGGAGTGGCACGTCCAGCCGCCCAAGAAATCAGCGTACGGCATTCACTAATTATTTGTAAATGAAATGATTGTAATTGTACATTTTCTTTTGTTTCTAGGAGCTGACCGGCCACACTGTGGGCAAAAGCGTCGACTGTGGGCTCGACAGCCTCGTCTCGATCCTGCAGTCGCTGCGGCGCAAGACCCCAGCCGAGCTGACAGAGCTTCTGGTAAGCCTCTAGCGTGTCGGCCGCTTTCTCACGGCGTTTCCTCTTCAGAGCTCCCTTCCGGCGGCGTGGGGCTTTGCTCCGAAGAAGCCGGCAGCACGACGCCCAGGAGCTGTTCAACCTGCTCGTCGAGTGCGTCGACTGGGAGCCTGATGGCCGCGACGGGCGAGCGGCTGACGGCCTCGGCCCAGGCGACGGTGCAGCGACTGCACGCGGCCAGCCTGCTCGGCGCCAACGACGACGCGCTCATCAGCCGACTCTTCTCCAGCTCCAAGTGCTCAGCGGTCGGCGACGTCTTCAAAGTATGCATTTTTATTTGCCCACGTCAAGCACAAACGCTAATTTACCTTGCCATAGGGCGTCCTGTGCACGTGCGTTCGTTGTGAGGCGTGCGGCGCCGAGGTCTTCAACATGGATGCCATCACAGAGCTGTCCTTGGGGCTGGCATCCGAGCCATCGTCACTTCAGGTATCCCAACGAGAATGCGTGTTCAGGTGTGCAGATCTTCCGTTCTCAGAGGACTGCTTGAACGCCTACTTCGACCCTGAGGCGCGCACTGACGACACCTGCCCCAGCTGCGCCGCCACCGACCGCCGCACCGGCCAGCTGAGCCTGGGTGTTCCGCCGCCGTGCCTGGCCGTCCACCTCAAACGGTGTCATTGAACGATTCCCTGTATGCCAATCAGACACTTTGCTTTGCCACTGAATTGTAGGTTTGACGCGAACTTGAACAAGGTGGGCGTTGCGGTGGACGTGCCCAAGCAGTTGGACGTCGCGCCCTTCATCAACGCCGCTGTCGCGCAGCAAGGTCCATTGCCGACCAAGTACCGACTGCGAAGCGTCGTCGTGAGTGCGCGCTCATTTTCACGTTGAGTGACATTCACCACAGCTGCTGGTTTGTTGTGTAGTACCACTGGGGGGCGAGCGTCGACAGCGGCCACTACACGGCGGACTGCTTGGTCGACGAGCTGGGCTCCTGGTGGCGGTTCAACGACAGCAGCGTCGTGCAGCTTGGCGCCGACGCCCACTGGGCCACCTTCGACAGCCAGGAAGCCTACCTGCTGTTCTACGACCGGCAGACGTGGTGACTCGTGATCTCATGCGCCTCGTTCGCATTGCACGTCTGTTTATGCGAATCTCATTAAGTATTTATTCGCGTAAGAAGGTGCATTTGCGTGTCATCGTCGCCGCCGCCGCAAGGTGCGCCGCATACAGACAACGCCATGGCCCGAGGAATTTTGTATATATTCCGTATATTTTGCACATTTTTATCTATACGAACTTGTACGATTAGCACGTTGCACGTACTCGTATTTGAATTGGGCGGTACCGTACTTGCAGTTGAGCATCGTTTGTTTCCAGTTGAGCACCGGTAACGCACCTTTGGATCCGCTAGTGCTTTGTATGTGATAAAGGATGCAGGCAGGTAAAGTATGCAGGCAAGTTCACTTTTGCAGCTCTTTCAAGGCCTAGGGTTTAGCCTTAGGCTATAGCTTAGGCTTAGGCTTTGAATGCTAGGGCTTAGGATTAGTCTTAATGTTTGGCTTTACTCAGGCTTAGGCTTTGGTTTAGGCCGTGAAAGTCAACTTGCCTGCATACTTTGCCTGCCTGCGTGCCCGCGTCCTTTATCACATACAAAGTGGGCTGCATTTAAACGTGTGCTGCATTCATAGCGTAATCAAAGAAAACAAATGGAGGCGGAACTAAAGTCAGTTTTGAAAACCGAGACTTTAAAGCAGTATGGCAGAGGCGGGGGCGGTTGTATTAGCGCCGGCACGGGCTATATGACCGATTCTGGACCGGTTTTTGTGAAATTTAATCAAAAACCCAAAGTTTGACTTTGAACATTTGTATTCAAATAAGTCCAAATTAATTTAATTTAATTAACGCTACTTTTCAGGCACGTCAAATGTTCGACGGCGAATTCGAGGGACTCAAGGCCATGTACTCTACGCAAACCATTCGGGTGCCGAAACCTATTTTGGTTTGTTTTTTATTTTATTTTCAATCTCTTCAATTTGTAATTTTTTTGCATGCATTTGTAAATGTCGGGTATTTTTTTGGACTGCGCTATTGGAGAAACGGAGCGCGTTCTCGTCTCTTACTGGTCACTTTCGAGATTGAAACGTCCAAACTGATTGTCAATTTATATATTTCTATAATTTGTAATTTATCTATATAATTTTGTAAGGGTTTTCGGCTCTAAAATCGCCCTCGCTTGGCGCAGCCTTGCCCCTCCAGTGGCACACAATGTATGGCACCATTGTGCGTTGTATCATATCGTTCATGGTGTGCAGCGTGTACATGCTTACTGGGAATAAACAAACCAATTTTTTTTGTAGATTAAATAAAACAGTGACTTGTAGAGTCTTGTTGCTCTCAGGCCTTCGACACCAAGTGTCAGAAGGGCGCCGCTTTCGCGGCGGAATACTTGGATATGTCGGGTGGGCGGCACAGCGAGCAGCTGGGCACCAATCTGGCCAGGTATTTATTCTTTGTGCAGGTTCAACACTGCGCATTTGTACAGCAGAGGACACATGGGTTAGTGGGTGGCAGCACATACATACCAACGATGTACTCAGGGAGGGGGTACTCAGACTCTCTCTCCTCCTAGAGCTGTACCGCGTTTCTGCAGGAGCAAAGCCCATGGCTTTTTTTGCCAACCCGAAAAATGCGTTGTACCAAGGCTGTTTTTTTAACGTGAATGTCTTCCACTGCCACATTACTGTTCTTTGAGTGTAAGGCACCGAAATAACGCCGTGTAGGCCCTATTTGGTCCACACGCTATTTTGGTGCACCACTTCCATTTAACCGCCCTTCCCACCGAACCATACCTGCCCATGGGGGGGGGGGTATAGGGGGGTATACCCCTCCCCTGTAAGACCCTATCCCGAAAGACTTTCGGGATTACCCTCCCCCCTGGGCTACCTAATCCCGAAACCAAATCGGGATTTTCGGGATACCCCTCCCCATCTCTATAGCCAACCATCTAGTGCAATGCAGCCGCGCAACTGTTGTGCAAACATTACTTCCGCATTGACTTGGTTGCGCGTTTATCGATTTTGATTCGTACAGCGTTTATCGATTTTTGTTTTAACCGGCACCCAAAGACGCGTAATATGTGTGCACGTACGTTACGTAGCATCTGTCTCCTGTAGCCTCTCTCTCTAGGTACGGGTGTGCAGGGCACTAGGAAGCACTAGTGTGGGCAGGTAGGCGAAGGGCAAGCGCGAGCAGGCAGTCAGGGAGGTTTAGCAGATGACAGATGTCTAGTTTTTTAAGATTAACGCACTACCCATGCGCGCAAAATTTTGCCTGCGGCGCTGTGGTGGGTGAGTGTGCAAGTCACTCTTTGACTAGGGAAGCGTTTTGGGCCAGGACATAGGATTCCCTTAGGTTGACGCTCTAATATGCGAAAAAATTGCCTGCAGCGCTGTGGTGAGCATGCAACTCACCCGTTGGCCAGGTAATATTTAATTCTTAGCAAACCTGACCAATTACAACCGCCCATTACCGTTAATTTCAAGGAACAGTTCCGGGTGCTCAGGGATGCACAATTTAAAAAAAAAAAATTTTTTTTTTTAAAAAAAAAAAATTTTTTTTTTTTAAAAAAAAAATTTGGATTTTTTTTTTAAATTAAAAAAAAAAAAATTCTGTTTTTGGGTAAAATTTAGCTTGTGAGTGGCAAAAAAACGTTTAAATGGTGTTTAGATGGTACAATTAGTAGTCATTCATGCATAAACTTGCTTATTAGCACCAAAACCAAGCTCTTTTTGGGGTTCCCAACTGGTTCCCAACATAGTGTGATACCGTACACGACCATTTAGAGGCAGCGGCTTTGTCACCATTTGACTAAAACGATGCTAAATACGCTTCTAAAGGCTTTAGGGAAGCACTATTAGTTGTGTTTGACACTCTAATAGGCTAAAAGTATCTTATAGTACAGGTATTTGGCACCAATGATGGCTCCTAAGTCAATTTAAAAAAAAAAATTTTTTTTTTAAAAAAAAAATTTTTTTAATTTAAAAAAAAAAACTTGAAATTTTTTTTTTTATGCAACCTGTGGTGAGACATAGAAATGGCCAAATTTTCGCCTGCGGCGCAGTTAGACTGTCGTCAATAGAGCCGCTCCGCCTGTCAGGGCACTGCGAGTACCTCCTGTCGCTTCGCAGCCCACGCGACTGTGTCAGCAAGTGCCAAGTTGCCTGCCACTGGCACTGCCACAGGGCCAGCTCCTAAGCAACTGCATCAGTGGACAGCCAGGCGACTCCAAATTACTTGTTGCCAGCTCCCAAGCAACTGCGTCAGCCAAGTTTAAGCTAACTGCGTCAATGCTAATTAATGATGAGCACATCAAACTTTTAATTAGTTGCAAGGGAGAAGATCCTCCAATGTTCAGAGGACTCAGTCTCATTACTGTAAAAACAGTCAGAGAAAAGTCAACTGCAGCCACAGTGGAAACCTACATCTCACTAAAAGAGTAGCATGCAAATGCTGAACCTGTTGCTGCAGTACTTGCTGAACCTGCTGCTGGTGCTGAGCCTACTGCTGAGGCTTCTGCTGAGCAAGCTGATGAACCAGCTACAGTAGCCGATTCCTCCTTTTTCTTCTACAGTTTCATCAGCCCATTCTTCGAACAAGTGGCTGTTCTCTCACCAGATTGTGACTGTGATGGTGTGCAGATGCACACCAAGTTGCAAGCTCACCTGACAACAGCCCACAAGAAAGAAACTGACGCTCTTGGCCTGCAGACTGTATACAAATGTTCTGCTTGAGCCAGGACGTAGACGCAGATCTCCACCACATTGATTCGTGGTTCGGCCTCCAACACTTGCAGTGCAGTTTCTGTGGTTGTCTACTGTGCCTTCATCGCAGAACACAGGCTACCATTTTTCTTCTTCTTCTTACCATCACACCATGTACATTCATACAGTGTGCTGCTGCATTGCATTGATGGACCATGCATGACACTCACCCACCCACCCACCCTGTGGGAAGTATCCCGAATTGCCCAGTTTACCCACCCCCTGCCTTCAAAAAATTTGGCGATTTACCCCTCCCCTGGCCCAATTTCCATGGGCACCTATGCACCGAACTGTCGTATCCCAAAGACGACGGGGATGGCTCTAGACGCTCCCCTGCTGCTCAAGTTCAACCTACACGTATGGCACACCACTCTACCAGCTGTATGCTTTTAGAATGCACTTGTACAATTGCGAGTTGCACAAGGAGAGGGCGAGGCGAGCCAGCTGGCTGGGCTACCCAGAAGAGTTCGAGCCCCTCGAACCCGTCGACAAGTTCGGATTTCACGTCACCACCTGCTGCGGTTACTTGCCCCTCGACAACGCCTGGGCCGACAATTGGATCGTGCGTACCTTTCACGCGAACTGCAGAATGACCACATGATCTGCCACAGGATCAGAATGCTAGTTTTTGCTTGGCACGTGGTATAAGTCCATTGTGAATCGTGTCAGCTTTGATGGTTCAAATTGCGTCTTGCTGTGGGCATACGTGTAGATTGGTCCAAAAGCCAGGGGGGGGGGGGTGGCTGGGGGCTTCGAGGGGGGGGGTCTAGAGCCATCCCGGGTAAAATGACCGGGATCGGAAATTTTGGAGGAGGGGTTGTCGAAGTGGAAGATTTCGCACCAAAATAGCGCGTAAATCGGTGCTTTTTGGTCCAAAATGTTGCCAAAACAACGCCTAAATAGCACTTCTTAAGCGTTTTTGGGTCACACTACAATGAAAAAGGACACAAAAACACGCATATTCACCCAATTTTTCAATAATGAGAGAGGGTTTCCCGCAACTTATCCGGGATGGCGAAGGACAGGGGGGGGGGGGTTCCACCCCAAAAAAAGGGGACCGCCCTGGCCGGGGGGGGGGGGGGGGACCCCCCCTAAACCATTCCTGAGCCCACGTATGGCTGTGGGGCGTTTGACACGTTGATCGGCCCCCTTCGTTCGAAAGTCATTTGTTTACTCCCCCCCCCCCCCGCTGAAAGTCATTTGTTCACAACCCCCCCCCCCTGTTACCCACATAGGTGTAGATTGGGTCTGAAGCCAGGAGGGATCTTTTGGGGGTGCGAGGCGTGGGGGGGGGGAGGGTCTACAGCCATTCCGGGTAAAATGTCCGGGATGGGAAATGTGGATGGGGAAGGGCCGAAATGGAAGACTGCGCACCAAAATAACGTGTAAATGAGTACTTTTTGGTCCAAAATGCGTCAAAATAAGGTCGAAGTAGCACTTTTCAGGCGTTTTTGGGTCACACTACACTGAAAATGAAACAAGACCACTCGTCTTTCCCCAATTTTTTCAATATTGAGAGAGCTTCCCGCAAATTGACTGAGATGGCGATGTCCAAGTGGGGGGGGGGGGGGGGGGGGGCTCGCACCGGCAAAAAAGCGGGACGGCGATAGCCAGTGTGGGGGAAACCACCCCCCTGACCCCACCTGAGATTACCCCCCCCCCCCTTATTTGCCTCCCCCCAACGAGTCTAACAGTTACGTCTATGGTTGTGTGACCGTGTGAGAATGACAGGTGACCGTTTAGGAATTCTATACGCGGCAACGACTACAGCCCCAAATCGAAATGCTCTTGGCCGAGGTAGGGTTTTGCTTTTCTTGGCGCCGTTCTAATACATCGTTTTTCTTTTCTTTGTCGAGCAATTTGTTTTGTTTGTTTTTTCCCAGAAGTCGGGTGGGGCGGAACTGCAGGAGTTGTGGGGCCGTCTGACTACCGTAATCCCTTCTCTGTTCGCCGACCTGCCGCAGGGGGGCGCCGAGATCGCGCCCGCTCTGCTGCACGGCGATTTGTGGTCTGGAAACGTCTCGGCGACCAAGGACGAACCGGGTGTGAAATCAAACAAAATTTGAGGTTTCTTAAAGTTCAGTTCATATATGTGAAGGTCCTTTTGATCTCCCCCCAACCCCCAACTCAGCGGCAACACTGAGCAGTTTTCGATGCATTGCGTTGATTGCTTGGAGATGAAACAAAAACCAATGTCGACCGACCTCTCATAATCCGATGCCCTCCCCCCTCGCTAATCTCGGCTACATAAGGCAACCTAACCTTGTTTTTTTTATATCTGGTGAATGGCGAGCATACCTGTAACTGGTGGGTCCCTCCCTCCCCCCCCCCCCCCACTTGCTGGTTTTGACCCTACCCACACCCCTCCTTTTAGATTTTCACCCACCCCACTCTCCCCCCCCCCCAGAAAGTGGCCGAACCCTCAGCCTCCTGGTTACAGATATGGGGGGGGGGGGGGGGGGTCCTTGGAGTAAAATGTTGTACTTCTCGTCAATAGTTGGCTTGGCGAACAGGCGCTCCAAAATGGCTGGTAATTGATCGAAAGGCGCTGTGCAAACCAACTAAGACTCGATTTTAGTTGTTCGTTCTAAGTTCGAACATGGTGCTGTCATTTTCTTTTGATCGTTTAGTGATCTTTGATCCGGCGACCTTCTACGGGCATTCGGAATTCGAATTCGGCATCGCGACCATGTTCGGCAGTAGTCTGGATACGGTAGCGCTGGCCGCCTACCGACGCCTCATTCCCAAGGCGGCCGGCTTCGAGAAGCGTCTGCCGCTCTACCAACTATTCCACTACCTGAACCACTGGTCCGTGCGTGCGTGCGTGCGTGCGTGCGTGTCTGTGCGTGCGTGCCAGTGCGAGCGTGCCTGTGCGCGTGCGTACGTGCGTGCGTGCCGTTGCGTGCGTGCCTGTGCGTGCGTGCCTGTGCGTGCGCGCCGCGTGCGTGTCTGTGCGTGCGTGCCTGTGCGTACGCCCCGCGTGCGTGTCTGTGCGTGCGTGCCTGTGCGTGTCTGTGCGTGCGTGCCTGTGCGTGTCTGTGCGTGCGTGCCTGTGCGTACGCGCCGCGTACGTGTCTGTGCGTACGTGCCTGTGCGTGCGTGCGCGCGCGCGTGCGTGCGTGCGTGTTTGTGCATGCGTGCCGGTGCGAGCGTGCCTGTGCGTGCGTGCGCCTTTAAACAGACAGCGTAGCATGATAAGAAAAACGAGTTATTTGAGTCCGATCATTTTTTACTTTTTTTTTCCAAACATTTCAGGAACCACTTTGGCGGCGGGTATAAAGGCTCGTCCCTGTCGATCATGCGTCAGCTCGTCAAGTGAATTGAAATTTCTGAAGCGTATGTATTTACATAGTACTCATTAATCAGTGTATTGTATTTGAATATAAATGCTTCCCATGGTGATTTGGCGGTGCATGCGACAAAGTACCCCTCCCCTCCCCCCCTGAAAAGTCCCTGTGTTCTCAGGGCGTTTTAAGTGTGCGACGGTAGGAGATCCCCCCCCCCCGCCTCCCACAAATGTGATTTCAAATGCGATCGATCGGCTTTGCACTTGAGATTGCGGATAGATGCATTGCGGAAATAGAAAAAAGGGGTGGCACTAGTTTTATGAAAGCGATTTGGTGTTGCTGCAGTGTTGGGGCCGGGGGGGGGGGGTTGAATCGAACTGAGTCAGGATTATTTTATTTTCATGATAGATATTGCTGTTGAACAACTTTCTGAGCACTCTGCAGGAAGTGTCCTAAGTTGAAGCGGCTAGTACAGTATATGGTTCCATACATGAGTCTGCCATGCAAGGCTCACACTGTACAGAATCACACGTAACCAATTGCTCTGACAGCCTCTGCAGTGCGCTGCACACTATCACACGCTTACTACTTCAATTACGTATAGCCACAGAGAGCGAACTGTAGAATCGCGACACCTTCACTCTAATTTTTCTTCGTCCTTCTGCATGATAGTGCCTTGAATTTTCCGAATAATTTGGGATGTAGAAGGCGGCTGGGCGTGCTGCAAGGTGAGCCGGGCGTCTGGACACTAAAGCGGGTCACACTAAAGCTGCAGGCGACGAGTTTCAAGATCGCACCACGTCGCATCCCACGAAATCCTCGAACGTGTAGTCCGATCCTATCGTCTGCACGTCCGGTCGGATCGCCTTGAGGCATACCTGTGTAACTGGGGGCTGCTTTTAGGGGTACCACCCCCACTTTTTTTCCAACCTTCCCCCCCCCCTCTACCCAATCGCTCTCAGCCGGTCACAGGTATGCCTTGAGGAGCTCGTAAGCAGTGTCCTCCTCGAAGCCGACCAGGAAATCGACGGCGGCCAAGCCGGACAGGATCGCCGCTCTGGCCGGAAACGGGATGATGGGCCTCGTCGGCCCCTTGCGCCTCCTGACCGAGACGTCGGAGTTGAGGCCGACGATGAGGAGGTCGCCGAACGCCTTCGCCTGCTCCAGGGCGAACACGTGGCCCTCGTGCAGGATGTCGAAGCAGCCGGCCGTCAACACCGTCCTCTTCACGCCTCGCAGAGGCTCGAGGTACTCGACCAGCCGGGACAGCGACACCAGCTTGCTGTTGTGCGTCCCAAAGACGCAGGGATCCCCAGAGTCGGGGACGGCCGTGGGCGGCGCGCCCTTGCCCGGAGCGTGTTTCGCGACGGCCTCGAGAGTGACCGCCGTGCGGCCCTTGGAACCGACCGCCAGTGCAGCGACGTCGCCAGCGAACCGCACCGAATCGGCCAGATCCAAGCCGCCACCGCCGATCAGTCCCACGGCTAGGGCGGCCAGAAAGGAGTCGCCCGCTCCCACTGCGTCCGCGACTGCGCTCGCGATGGCGGGAAAATGCGTGCAGCGCCTCGAGTCGCCGCCCTCCACCAGAAGCGCGCCCTCTTCGGCCAACGTGACGCAGACGCAGTCGCAGGGCACGCTATGGAGCAGCTTTTGCGCGGCGACTTCGACCTCCAGTAGAGAGTCGACTCCGCACTGAACTGTCATACTATGTACGTAGGTAAGTTTGAACAGTGGAACAGCGTATGGCCTAGTGTCAGAGAATCGGCCTCTTGCGCGCACGGTGTCTGGGTTCGATTCTTGATGGATCCACTCCACTAGATCGAGGACTTCTCTCTCAGAGGATGTTTTCGTGCCGTTGCTGCCCAAGATTACAGATGGGGTCCTTTCGAATGCCATTCGAATTCGAATTATGCGACTCGAGACGGGAAGGTGTCGTGGAGGTGGGTATGCTATATATGGGCCATTGATGGCCTCCAGGCGCTGCCCCAAATCCGACAACAACATCGCTTGAACAGTGTATACCGTTTAAAGAAAATTGGCAAACTTCGCTTGCAAGTCCCAGCTCCTGTCTATTGGGAGTGAGAACGGTCGCGCCCGCGTATTTGCCAAAGTTGCTTCCTTTGGGATCAACGACGACTCGCTTTTGACACTGACGAGCCAGAGCCGTTAGCCGAGCGCAGAAATCCGCGGGCAGCGTGCCTTTCCCATAGTCGGAAAGCACCAGAAGGTCAGATCCAGGCATGAGACGCGCTGCCGCCTCCATCAGAACGTCTTGATGACACTTGTCGATAGCGTGGCGGTCCTCTGTGTCATACCTGATGAGCTGAACTGAACGTTATGAACGAGCCTACGCATCGCAAGAATTTTAGTTTCATCTCAACAACCTGTCTTCCCATCACACGGACTCTGGTCTTGACAGTCGTTTTACGTCCGGAATCGACCAGAACATTTTCGCAATCCGCGCCCGCATCTGCCAGCAGTTTGAGCAACGTTTCCCCAGCGCCATCGTTGCCAACAACGGCCAGAAGATCGCAGTTTGCGCCCAAACTGCGCAGATTGCTCGCCACGTTGGCGGCGCCGCCCATCTGGGGCCACATGCTGATCATGCTCCAAAAACAAAATGGGTAGTCCACTGGTAAAATCCGACAGCGCCCACGTAAACATTTTACGCGCGTCCAACCTACATCTTGGGGCTGTGGCGTAGTCCGTAAGGCGCTGGATTCCTGACCGCGAGGTCGCGGGTTCGATTCCCTGCTGGGCAAACCCACGGCAACCCCCTTGGGCAAGGGCAAGGCAAGGTTAACCTACGATTGCTCCGATCTCGGGCTGTACCATGGCTTCGGCCAAAAATCAGTGCCAGGTGGGGGCCCACCTTGCCTCGCGGCAGAACAACGCCCATTGTTATGTTATTTATACGGCGGCGCCCTGTGATCTTGTGATCCAGTTTACGGCCATTGTGCTGTGTCGGTGGTTGTCGTCAAAATAAAGTTTAAAAAAATCTTAGTCAGCGTGCGGCCCTGGTTGGTTTCTTGGGTTGCGCGAACGACGGGTGCCAAAGCTTCCTTGGTCGTCGCCGACGCGCGCTCGACGCCTTCGACAAAGCGGTCCAGCATCACGTCTCCGACCAAGAGGACGCGCGCTGTTGAAGCCGCTCCATTTTCCAGTAGAGAAGCCGCAATGTCGGCAGCTGCACACTCTCGTGGTTGCGACATTCTAGACGCGTCGCCAAGCGCAGCAACAACTAGCGGTGCAGTAGTACACTTGGCACACAGCAGGCATGCAGTCTCTGCCTCTAGTAGCGCGGCGGAGTGTAAAGGGAGACACAACCAACGAGTGGCGGCCGACTCGACAATAGGTGAGAGCGCTGAAGGCTGACCGACACACTTTACACTGTAGCGACTGCTACAACAACAACACTGCACTTCACACAATCAACTGGTCAAACTAGACTAGGTAAATAGAGCATCACATCGCTGCTGCTGTTCTGTCTGTCTGTGCAAAGAAAGAATCACTGCAGGTAAGAACATACATGTAACCGGGTTTTTTGAAGTGGGGGGGGGAGGTCGGAGACCCTTCTTGTGAGGCGTGGGGTGGGGTATGCAGATTTGAAGAGGGAGGGGGTCGGGATTAGGCAATACAATTGTGCTTGTCCTACGGCGAGTGTATAGTACGCAATTGGCACGAGACAACATCAAATCGCTGCCAGCAGTTGTGTGTTCGTAATCTCTTCATCGAACGCTTCGTGCGCGTGAGTGAGACGCAGCTCTTGTCTTGTCTGGCCTCTTGTTGGATTTGGCCGCTTGGTTGCTAGCACCCGCGACGACGGTGGTGACTGCCACCGGCGCTCGACTGCGGTTGGGTGCGAGGCGGGCGGGCAGGAGGAAGCGAAGGAGCTGCTGCCTGGCGGGGCTGCTCATGGCGACGATGACGAACGGATTGATGAGGCAGAGCAGGTCCATGGAGCCGTAGTAGAATGGCGCCACAATCTCGAAGTCGGTGCCCTCGAGCAGCAGCAGCATCGAGTACGCCATCCCGGCCGCCTGCGAGTGCGCCAGTGCCAGTGCGAGCCTGTACATGTAACTGGGGTGGGGGGTTGGGGGAGGGGGGGGGGGGCCGCCCCCAGGTCAAAATGTGCCCCTCCCCAGCCCCCCCCCCCCCACCCTCCCCCGCCCCAGCATTTTTCTAATGTTTTCCAACTTGTCTACAACTGTAAAAAGTAGTGTATTTTTCGTCTTTTTCAGTGTTTTTTGACCCAAAAACAGCTAAATAATGCTATTTATAGCCTGTTTTATAGTGCCTGTGCCTGTGTTATAGCCTTTTTTGACCAAAGAGTGCCTATTTAGACACTATTTAGGTACACTTTTTTACCCTCTGACACCCAACTCCCTCTGCTAATTTGCGTGCTCCCCCTCCACGCCCCCCCCCCTCAGAATGGTCTCCGACCCTCCCCCACCCCCACTTCAAAAACCCAGTTACATGTATGTGCGTGCCGGATCGGATGGACTCAGTCGGCTCGGGTTCTTGCTGGGCACGTCGGCTACCTGGGCGAAGATGACGAGCGCGCAGAGGGAGAGTTTGATCTCGACCCACTGGAGCAGGTCGCTGCGAGTCGTCAGTACGCGCACCACCATCACCACGTACAGCAGCGCCATGAGCGCGCAGCTCGCGATCGAGAGAATGCTCTGAAGAGCCAATGCCGACGTTTGACAAGTGCCTGAGGTGTACCTAGGTATGCACATCGGGCAATGCAGCAAGTCTCGTTATAGAATGCTTATTGCCAGTGGAAGCGGTGGAGGAAGCGGCGCACCGTTCCCAGGAAGTAGAATGCCGCGTACGGGTCCCAGAAGATGAGGTAGACGTCGGTGGAGTTGGGCATCGTCCGCTCGAAGGTGCAGTGCGCAGCCGGCAAGTAGATGACGATGCAGACGATTGTCGGCAGCGCCCACTGCACCAGGAACAACCAGCGCAGCGTGCTGCCGCTCCAGATCTACATATAGCGCGCCAATGGCTGAACGGTCTAAGGCGTTGCATTCCCCAAGCTGCGCACCCGCCCGGCCGAGGTTCGACTCCCTCCACGGTTCCACCTCCCCCCCCCCTTGTTGGTAGGGCACATTTTTTTGACGTCAAGTTATCATGGTATGTTTCATCGCCTCACACTATAGTTCGAACGCAATATGCATACACTGAGCAACGCAAGAGGTACCTATAGTCACCTTCTCGTGTCTCGCGGGGTAGAGGATGGAGGTGAAGCGGTTCAGCGACAGCATGGCCACGCCCAGCATCTGCGTGCTGGTCAGCTGCAGGGCCACGGTGAAGCAAATATTGCAGAACCACTGAATGAGAGCGAGTCCATCTATCGACTTCGACGGCTTCGACTTCGACAGAGGCTGCACAGAGACGGGGACGTACGGGATCGAGAGCGGTGTAAAAGTCGTAGAAGAAGCCGAGCAGGCGTGGCCGCGACATCGTCCACTGGTGCACGGCACCCTGCCAACGGACACGACGTCTATTCACTCTGCTCGTCTCTACCGCTACCGTGAGGCCGCGAGAAGTCACAACTTTTGGCAGAGTAGTCGGGTGGGGGGACTTCTCCGACTACTACTCGGGACGGCGCTGGTGTGCACTGTTGTCGGCAGTGGGGAGGGCGTGGTGAGTGGGGGCCCGGCCCTCGCCTGTATGTCGGAGATGCCGACGGACAAGGAGATGGCGAAGAAGGAGGCGTTGAGGCGGTCGTCGTGCCGTCTGCCGCGCCAGAGGGAGAGCAGGAACGCGACGTAGAAGGGGATGCAGACCGAGTAGGCGATCGCCGACACCAGCTGCTGCCAGCAGACCCACGTCTCGCACGTCATGCTCTCTCCTGCTGCAAGGCATTTGACCAAATGGGATTTATTCGGTGTCAGCAGACGCGGCTACAGTAAAACATACAAGTGCAACATACAACGACTATGGTACCTATATGTTAAGCTTCTAACAAGGAAACATAGAGAAAACTACGTAAATGTCGCCAAACCGCTGGATGCTCAGTTTGTGCTGATGAAAATCACGCAGAATCTACCCAGTGATTTGTTGGTTGTGTCGCGGAATCCCTTCTGCAACGCTGTAATCTGAAGACAAAATGACTTGGGAGGTTTGTCGGGCGGATGTCACAGAGCAAAATCACGCGTGAACTTCAGCCTTGCGGCAGCGGCACGCGGCCGCTGAATCGATTCGCGTGCGCGACCCTTCAATGGCTCGAATGAAACAATTAGCCCCGGGGGACTAATTATAGGGTTTACGGCATGTAGTGGACCGTGCTGATCACGAATCTCACATTCGTTTTCTAATGCGACGCCGCAAGATGTGACGCATTAAAGTTGATACGATGCGAATTGTGCTATACGGATTGAGCCTATGTAAGCAACCATGCTGGATGCTGATCACGAAAATAAGCTGCCTCCTATGGGCGGGTTAGAAAAATTAGCCCTATGGGGGCTAATTATTGGGTTATCGTGCGTCCGCTCACGATGGCATAGTGTACAGCTTGGACTTAAAAAATTTTGCGTCCACGTCCGCAGCGTCTGCTGCATCCAATGAAAATTTTCTTAATCTTAGGCTTTGCTTAGGCTTAGTCTAAGCTTATGCTCTGGCTTAGGCTTTGCTTACGTTTCGGACGCAGCGAGCGAACGTAACAATTGCGATTTGCCCCAATTTGTACTATTGAAGGATATCACGGCTGAATGAAGACTTACAACAAAAAAGGTGGAACATTTTCCTATATTGCAGAAGTGCATTGGGTGCATCGGTTGACTTCCTTTGGGTTTTATCTGCGGCACTTTACAGATTTGTCATTGTTGCTTCATAACTGAGCATTATCAGCATGGTTTTATGACACATGGTACTGATGATGAGTCACTTCTGGGGACATGATGATATTGATATTGAATCACTTCTGAGCACTCTGGAGCAGGTGTCCTGAGTTGTAGCGGCTAGTATGCATAAAATGATTTATACCAGTAGCTACAGAACAGTTACGCATGCCTAACTCATGTGTTGTGTTGGAGCGTCACACCTAAGTTTGCACAACAGCTCCTCCACCAACTCGCTATCTCATCGTCAACCAATCAATCTTCCCTCCCCGAGCCAGCTGGTAGTTCCCTGCCTGACACCAACGTATACCTACAGCGCTCAAACACACTGTACGGGGTGCGCAAAGCCACAGTGCACTTGCTATGCCAGAATCCAACAGCAATGTGGTGGTGCGCAGCGCGCCGCCGGAAACGATCAACATAAGAAAGGAGGAAGACAGTTGTTGCTGCGGAGCTGTGCACATCAAGGTGAGGACTGAGAAGGTTCGTGAGAACCAAAACCTTCATCTCAAAAACCTCCGTTGGGCGATATGGCATACGGTTCCCTCCTCCCTGACGAAGCTCGATCACCAGAACCACTACCAAGCCTTCATCTGGGAGGGGGGGGGGGGGCTACACCCCATCTTCGAGAAATCCTACCCACCCAATTTTTGCGCCTTCTAGAAAATCACCAAAAGGTATCGATTTTTCCTCACGAGAACCTAGGCTCCCCTCAGAAGGAACCCCCATCCGATTCCTGGTTACATGTACAGGGGGTTTTTTTTGAGTGCCACATTTTAATTTTGAATAACTCCGGCAAACGACAAGCTATTGACCTGAAATTTTAACTGCAGGGTGACAACACTCTAAGGTTTTGTTGACAATTGGCCCCGTGAGAATCCGTTTTGAAACCCGCGAGTTACACTCGATTGCATCTTAAGCCATATTGCAGTCATTTTCGTTTTGCTGTGTAAGGAATGATTGCTTGAACTCGAGCAAACATATCGAAATCGGAATAAAATAATAAGTACCGACACAGGGCATTCGAAAGTGGTATGGGAAAGCATGGTTTTAGAAAAAATCACTCATCGAGTAGCAGAGAGATGCAACCATCACGCTTAGAGCACCTGACAGGAATGGACAGTGGACCATGCAAACTCAAACGAGTGCCACGCACTGGTTTCAAAAGGGATTCCCACGGCGCCAATTGTCAACAAAACCTTAGAGTGTTGTCTACCTGCAGTTAAAATTTCAGGTCAATAGCTTGTCGTTTGCCAGAGTTATTCAAAATTAAAATGTGGCACTCCAAAAAAAACCCTGTACATATTATATGCTCTCTACCTTTCCACAACCAATAAAATACTCAAGCAGACAGGCGAAATGGCTTTTACCAAAATGGTACTACTCTATAATTTCCCACCCCTATATAATTAGACCCCCCCCCCCCCTCACAATCAGCTCCCTCCTAAGAAATTACCCCCTCCTCAGGCTGAATGAAACAATTACCTAGACCCCAATGTGGAAGGCCGATAAAAAGTGGACAGACTGTCAACAATGGAGGAACACCAATGGCTGAAGGATGACTGATAAAGAGGCTTCACTGCACAAGAGAATAGCAGTATTGGTACCAATATGTATGCATAAATAAAGACAAAGTAGACGTCACTCCATTCTGCAATTCTCATTTAGACTGGTGCATGGCTAGTCATTGCTGTGGAATGCGTCTTTCTAGTGCAAGACATCGTGAGGTCATTTAATGCAATGGATGGTATATCTGACAGAAGGCAAGTCTCAGTAAATGCATCAACACCAGGCTTGGGTAAAAAAATTTTTATTTTTTCTTTTTAAATTAAAAAAAAAATTTTAACTTTTTTATTATATATACTCAGAGACCTTTTTGGATGTCAATTCAATGTTGCAGAAGGGAAGGTGTCTTAAGCCTAGTAGAGTGTCAATAACAGCGAATTAAAGCATTGATAGCCGTTAGCAGTGCACTTTAGTTAACTTTTTTTACAACTGATAGTTTTTTCTTGAGTTGGACTATGACTATGACTGTCGAGACTTGCTTGGTTTGACACTGGCAGCCTCCAGAACAGTTCCAATAGTGCTAATTGTGGTTATTTGGCTTATCCAGGCTGCTACTAGGTAGGTATATGGGGCCTAAACGCACTAAAAGCAACGTTTTTTGCATTGTTTCTAGCAGTTTTTGACAATTTTGACAAAGAGCTAGGGAGTGCGAACGGGATGCGTGGCTAGGGAGTGCGAACGGGATGCGGGGGAGTTGGGGAAAGGTAGATATTCTGGGCAAAAGAGAGTGCTGTAGCTCACCATATTGGGGGGGGGACGTTCCATCCATCGCTTGTTCGATTCAGCGACAATGCGGGAGGAGGCGAGACGGTGATGCGGGCTTCGGACGCGGCAGCGCTCGGCTGCGCGGCTGCCTGCGTGACTCGCGACGGCCCGTCGGCGACGGCGCCACCGCCACCGAATGCGACGACGGATGCGGCCGCGTTCGTGGACCGCTACAGCGCGATGGGCGGCTCTCTCCTCGCACTCCACCGCGTCTGCGTCGAGTTGGTGAAAGGAGTGGACTTTTAAAAACGATTCCATTCTTGATGACACCGCCAACACAGCGCAGGGCCATAGACAATCCGAAGGATCGGGCGGGCCAGTAGCACATCGCGAGTGGTTTACCCCATCAGCGGGGGTCAAGTGCGGCGGCGTCACCCCTATGGAAAATTCTCCTGACTGACAAGTATGGGCAGCCGCGTCGCGAGGCTATGAGAGCGCTCAGCCCTTGACCAAAGGGGATTAGTTAGTAACTCGGTGGTATGTATCGCGGCGGGATTGATATCCCACCCAGTGGACCGTTTAAAAAGACTGCGCCCTGCCACTGAGCTGCTCTCAACGCACTCCACGCAGAGGCGAGGCAGACATTGACTGTGCACTTGGAGAGGTTCTTCACAAAGCTACTGAGTTTTATGCAGGAATCACGATTTTTGGTTTGCAGTAGCTTCAGTCGCAGATTCAGGCCAACAGTAGGAAAAGCCTAAAATGTTGGGAGACGGGACGGAGCTGAGAGGCGATGCGACGAGACGAGACATCCTTAGAGGAAAACCTTGGTGTTGTCAATTTCAATGTGGCAAAACAAGGTTCTTTTGGAATTTATTTAGTCTGTGCAGTAGGAATTTGCCCATCTTTCTTTAAGCATTCATGTTCTCCACAAATCATTCATGTTCGAAATCGAACTACCGGTACAATACCTCTAGGAAGGTCTACGAAAGCTCAATTTCTTCTTTCAGAGACCGCATCGCGGACGCGCTGCCCTGCATCGACGGCTGTGTCGCCGAAGAGGGGGGAAAAGAGACGGTTCTCAGCAGCATCGCTTCCCTCATGCGTCACGTATGCGTTGACACCGTTCAAGGTACCCAACCAGGGCACCTAATGTACTGCTGGAGATGTACAGCAGCAGATTATACCAATTGGATCGGGTACCTGGTGGGGGGGATGGGGGAGGGCCAAATCAGCTGGGCAAAATCCAAGCAGTAGGTGCAGGCGGGTTCATACGGTTGCGACGATGGTCGAGGTGAATGATAATTTAAAGGCAGTATTTGTTCCGCCTCGTGTTGAAGGCATCCCATCCCTGGTTCAGAGCTGAACGCGACTCTGCTGCCCTGCATGGAGGCCCATCTAGAAGAGGTGCGGCCGACGTGCGAGAGTCGCTGTCGCGGCAACGACCTGACCCAGAACGTCTCAGCAGAGATCGAGGACATTGAACGCCTTGCCGTGCCGTCTGCCCTAAGCAAGGACATACTGGCCGATGCGTGCGAGTGAGTTGGAGCGTACACCAATGTGTACGCGCGCACGCACGCACGCGCGCCCGCACGCACGCACGCACGCACGCACGCGAGCGCGCGCCCAGACTCTTCGACTGCGTCAACCGCTGCGCGAACTCCGCGCTGGCCGCTCGCTGCAACGACACGCGGATCGAGACGTATCTCGGCGACATCCTTCGTCGCTCCAAGCGTCTGGGAGGCCGCACGCTCCGCGCTGTGCCCGCCGTCAAGGAGCGCATGCCCCAAGAGTGTCTCGAGCTATTCGGAGAAAAGAAGGGCAGCAGCGTCAGTGGCTCGGCTACCACGGCCACCAACCCCTTGATCAAAGGCGTGGCCTTCACCTCGTTCGTCTACTTGCTCCTCTGCACTTTCGCGTTGCTGGAGCAGTACTAATCTGGGCGTGTACAGTTGTACACCAGTTTATTTTCGGAAAGGAATATACCATATTTCGTATGCGAGCGAAGGGTGTGGACGCGAGAGCTTGTGTGTGAATCACCTAGCGCCAAAAATATCGTGCAAAATAGACTGCCGTGAAGTGGTGCAAGCAGCGCAAACCTTCTCTGTTTCTCGGCTGAAGTACAAAATTCGAGTGTAGGACAAGACGCATTCGAGTACCGCCTGTGCACCATCCAGGTGGGCAAAATAGAAACTTGCAGCCCCGCGCGACCCGTGCGGCCGGGGTGTGATTACAAAGCAAGCCAAAGCAAGGTCTGTAAGCCAAAGCGTAAGCTAGGCTTAAGCCCAACCGAAGTCTAGGCCTAAACATAAGGCGAACGAATCCCTAAAAGCCTAAGCAAACGCATGTTGGCGATGCTCAACTCCAGCCGGACAGCAGCCGGACAGCAGCCGGACACCCGTATCCTACGCTGAATTGCGTGTTTTTATATGTGCGAACACGAAGCGAATATTCAAATTCAACTGCACATCGCAACTGCGCCATATTGGTTTTGTCTTCGGCTGTTACATTTGATTGAACCCACTCAAGTGATGAAGGCATGAAGCGCAAGATCGAGCTGGAGGTGTGGGCTCGGGAAGATGTGCGCGAGATCTTGGAAGAAATGCGGAGTGCCACGTCCAGCCGCCCAAGAAATCAGCGTACGGCATTCACTAATTATTTGTAAATGAAATGATTGTAATTGTACATTTTCTTTTGTTTCTAGGAGCTGACCGGCCACACTGTGGGCAAAAGCGTCGACTGTGGGCTCGACAGCCTCGTCTCGATCCTGCAGTCGCTGCGGCGCAAGACCCCAGCCGAGCTGACAGAGCTTCTGGTAAGCCTCTAGCGTGTCGGCCGCTTTCTCACGGCGTTTCCTCTTCAGAGCTCCCTTCCGGCGGCGTGGGGCTTTGCTGACAGAAGCCGGCAGCACGACGCCCAGGAGCTGTTCAACCTGCTCGTCGAGTGCGTCGACTGGGAGCTGATGGCCGCGACGGGCGAGCGGCTGACGGCCTCGGCCCAGGCGACGGTGCAGCGACTGCACGCGGCCAGCCTGCTCGGCGCCAACGACGACGCGCTCATCAGCCGACTCTTCTCCAGCTCCAAGTGCTCAGCGGTCGGCGACGTCTTCAAAGTATGCATTTTTATTTGCCCACGTCAAGCACAAACGCTAATTTACCTTGCCATAGGGCGTCCTGTGCACGTGCGTTCGTTGTGAGGCGTGCGGCGCCGAGGTCTTCAACATGGATGCCATCACAGAGCTGTCCTTGGGGCTGGCATCCGAGCCATCGTCACTTCAGGTATCCCAACGAGAATGCGTGTTCAGGTGTGCAGATCTTCCGTTCTCAGAGGACTGCTTGAACGCCTACTTCGACCCTGAGGCGCGCACTGACGACACCTGCCCCAGCTGCGCCGCCACCGACCGCCGCACCGGCCAGCTGAGCCTGGGTGTTCCGCCGCCGTGCCTGGCCGTCCACCTCAAACGGTGTCATTGAACGATTCCCTGTATGCCAATCAGACGCTTTGCTTTGCCACTGAATTGTAGGTTTGACGCGAACTTGAACAAGGTGGGCGTTGCGGTGGACGTGCCCAAGCAGTTGGACGTCGCGCCCTTCATCAACGCCGCTGTCGCGCAGCAAGGTCCATTGCCGACCAAGTACCGACTGCGAAGCGTCGTCGTGAGTGCGCGCTCATTTTCACGTTGAGTGACATTCACCACAGCTGCTGGTTTGTTGTGTAGTACCACTGGGGGGCGAGCGTCGACAGCGGCCACTACACGGCGGACTGCTTGGTCGACGAGCTGGGCTCCTGGTGGCGGTTCAACGACAGCAGCGTCGTGCAGCTTGGCGCCGACGCCCACTGGGCCACCTTCGACAGCCAGGAAGCCTACCTGCTGTTCTACGACCGGCAGACGTGGTGACTCGTGATCTCATGCGCCTCGTTCGCATTGCACGTCTGTTTATGCGAATCTCATTAAGTATTTATTCGCGTAAGAAGGTGCATTTGCGTGTCATCGTCGCCGCCGCCGCAAGGTGCGCCGCATACAGACAACGCCATGGCCCGAGGAATTTTGTATATATTCCGTATATTTTGCACATTTTTATCTATACGAACTTGTACGATTAGCACGTTGCACGTACTCGTATTTGAATTGGGCGGTACCGTACTTGCAGTTGAGCATCGTTTGTTTCCAGTTGAGCACCGGTAACGCACCTAAGCAAAGCCTACTTCCGCGTCGGGCCGATACGCCAAGGGATATGCGACAAATCGGCAAAATGCGACAAGAAATGCGACGGAAATGCGACAAGAAATGCGACGGAAATGCGACAAAAAATGCGACAGTGTTAACAGTTACCTACGGCACAACTTGCATACTTACTCGCGTGTTTGTTCGGATTTTCCTGCCAACTTTTTCGTTAATTTGTAATCGACTGGAACAGTCGATGCGCAAGCAACAGCTATTAGAATAATGAGGCGAAGCAGCCAGCGCGCGCCGCGCGATATCTGGAAGCGAGACGGCGTGCAAAGTATTCTGGAGGGTTTACGACGCCGCGACGATGCACATACCTCTCGGTCGGCGGCTGCGGCAATCGCGGTAGGATGGCTAGACGAATTCGTACTTTTTGCTTTCTGAGTAGGCAGTTGGCGCTGTTATTCCGGAATTGACGGGTACCAGGTCTGCTTTCAGTCCGAGACCGTACCCCGACGCGTTTAGAACACTGACATTGGCTGCAGACAGACGGACCGAACGAAAAAAAAGGGTGCAGAAGTCGGTGGCGGCCGCATCAGCCGCACTACTGAGGCAGCCAGCAACCAATACTCAGCCACCGACGCCGCCGTCGCCGTGGCGGCTCGCCGCCGTCGCCGCCGCGGTTGCCGCAGCGGCTCGCCCGCGATGCCCGCAGCAGCATCGCCACTGTCGTCGGACGCGTTGGCGCCGACCTGTGGCCGCCGCAGTCGGTGCCGTCTACGGTGGCGCTCGTTGGCAGCAGTAGCGACGACACTTTCGACGATATGGTGCTGCAGTCGGCCGCGTCTACGTCCTGTGGAGGCCCGCCGAAATCAACGAAGCGGCAGAGCCAGAGGCCGGCGTTCGCCCCTCTAGTAGCGTCGACGACAACATCGTCAACGACTGAGCTCCTGTCGGAAACGTACGTGATCGCCTCAGCCAGGGCGTTGGGGCGTGCGCTGGAAGACTGGTCGGAAACTGTCGTAAAAACGGCGTCGTCGAGCCTGCCGAGTGACTCGTCTGCCTGGGTCGGAGAACCGTCTGGGAAGCCGTCTACGTCAGCTGTGAACACGTCGACTGCAGATGAAGCGCCGCGAACCTTGCATCAGATGCACGAACTGAATAGATGCAGTTCAATTCCAACAACTCTAAAGTTCCGTATCGTGCGGACTCCTTAGTCGTTATTACATCGCAATTATTGGGCATGTCTAAGCGTAGTCGAATTCAAATAATTCGGGTCTCATAGCGAATGCAAGCTTACCAGTAGACGACAGACTCAGACTTTGGCGTATCCTTGGCGCATCCTTGGCGTATCGGCACATTTGGCGTATCCGCTTTGGCGTATCGGCCCGGAACCCCTACTTCTGCAATTTCTCACATTTTTGCACGGGGGTCGCACGGGTCGCTTAGATTCTATTTAGCGTCAAACTACGCACCGTAGTGTTATTTTTCTCTTCGCCAAATCTCGCCGGAATTTATTCGAAGGAAAGAATATAATTTGTAAAAGTACTTGAAAGAAAAGAAGATGCCCTACGTGCTTGTGTCGACGCAGATGCGCTTGGAGTGCGGGCCAACGGTGGTGGGAGATGCGGACGCCGACCCGGCGCTTATGCAGCTCTTAGACGCGAAGCCCTGCCAAATGGTCTAGTTTTTTTGTTGAATTTGCTTTCAATTTATTTTCTTTTTTTCCTTGTCGGCACCCTGCTGAACGCATGTCAATTGTTCGCATTTTTAGGTCGGCAACAATTTCATGGAGTACAAAACGGAGCTGGCTCCTGTGGCTGTGCTGAACAAGCTGGAAGCTTTGGGCTATAAGCTGGTCGGATTTTGCGGCATTGGACAGACGGCCGCCTGGACGATGCACAAGGCGGAGCAGCAGACTAATTAGGCTAACATCCAATTAGGCTGATTTTCAAAGAAAGAATAGGTGCAGGAATTGGTGAAAGTATGCTAGAAGCTTTCTTAGGTAGCACAAATTGTCAAAGCTGCATTTAATTTTTTTTTGCACACCCAGCTATTGGGCTACGCACTAATTCTGGCCATACCGCGCGTGCCTTAGACAAAGCATTCCATTGCTGTTTTTCGTTACTACCCTGCATTCCATATCGTAGTTTCTGTAGAGAACATAGAGGTAGTAGTCATATCGGTGGCTCGCGGAATTTTGCCAGCCATGCGAATTGTGTGCTTTAGAATTGTCTTGCTGTTGCTCAAGATCATTCTCCTAGTCATTGTTGCTAGTCACTGGGGATGTCTTTGTCGTCAATTGCCAATAAACATGGAGTTATGAAGTTCTCTGCGTTTTGAACTATGCCGCACCGTGTCCTATATGCGTCTCTTATGCACCCAATGTGCTTTTGTCTGTCACACGCTAAATATGTTCTAGAAAGCAAGGTACTTTTTCGGCATTTTTTCAATATGGTTTCTTCTTCCCTGCCGAACAACACTTCCTAAGACACAAAAGCGACCCGTTAAATAATGTACCGTATACTTTCTGAGCGGCGCCTTTTTGATGTGCCAGGTAAGCATGCGGTGCTTCGGGTCAAACGCTCCATTAATTCACTATCTTTAGCGATGCGTCGACCACCCCCCCCCCCCCCCCTCCACACCACACCACACCAGCGCTGGCCTTGTCCCAAGTGCACAATGCTGCGACAATGGCGCCACCACACGCCACATCGAATTCGTGAATAGCGTGGAAACTCTCCTTTGAGAGGGGGGGGGGGGGGTGGCTCGCTACCAAGTGCGAACTGCAAACTTCACGGGATGTTGTTTTTTTTTGGGGGGGGTATAATACACCCCTGCACACGCAACGCACAAGGCATTATGAAGAATGAATGCTTTCATCGACTGGATCTGCCCACGTTTATTCAGAAGCGTGTGTGTGTGTGTGTGTGTGTGTGTGTTTTTTTTTTTTTTTATTCGTCGAAGCACGGTGTACGACAGTACGAAGGCACAAAGGCGAAGCACAGCGAGCGAGCGAATCATGGTCACACGTGTGTCACAACAACAGAGTACAAATGTCCACAGTTAGCAAAGCAAATACCTAGGAGAGATGGAAGTGCAACGCCCGCCAACTATTTACGTTAACACGTGCGAGACATGGCTAGGTGACACCAAAAAGGTGATTTTATAACCTAACCATTCATTTTATAACCTAACCATTGATTTTATAACCTAACCATTAAGGTGTGTGTGTGTGTGTGTGTGTGTGTGTGTGTGTGTGTGTGTGTGTGTCACCATATACGCCTTTCGGTGATTTCAAGGATTTCTGCGCGGCTTGCGGTAGTCAACTCCGAATACGTATGCCATCTGAAATAAACCCGTGTTTTGCGGTGTCTTTTTTTGTGCGCAATCTCTCTGTATCTAGTACACAACAATTGTTATTTCGATTTCGATTATGCAAATTAACTGTCGACGAAAACCAATTCACAGATGATCCTTGGCCGCATGCGGCAGTCGATAAGAAACTTAAACAAATTTTGCGATTTCGATCCGACCATAGTTTACGGTTCTCTCTTTCTTGGGGGCGTGACCGCCTGCTTTCTCTGGAAGGGCGCGAGACTTTGGTGTAAGTTCTCTTTTGGCTATCTGTTCCTTAATCATCACGGCCACCTTATTCACATTTCCATGTAATATGCTGATTCATGATCATGCTAATATGCAGAGATGATGAGTCTAGTCATGGGTAGATGGCGACACCATCCAGGATGTAACGGTGTCTTGACCGGGTTACAGGTACATGCGTATCATCAATGATGTGTACTGCGTTCAGTCGCCTACTTCCAATATGACAGCATCGAGCGTACTGTACGCCTGGCGGTGGAAGGCGACGAGGGCGCTACTGATTTGATCGGTCGCAAATGGAAGATCTCTGATTCGCTCAGCCCCATTTTTTTGGAAGACGGCACTGTTGACGTGAGTGAGCGTGTGCGTGTGTAGCTGTAGCTCTGTTTTTGAAGTGGGGGGGGGGCTCCAAGACTGTTCTGGGGGAGGAGTACGCAGATTTGAAGGAGGGTGTCTCGGAAGGGAAAAATGTACCTAAATAGTGTGTTAATAGGCACTTTTTCGTCAAAAATGCGTTAAAATATGCTATAAATAGCGTTACGTGGCTGTTTTAGGGTCAAAAAGCGCTAAAAAGACAACAGGTACACTACTTTTTATAACTGTAGATAAGTTGGACAACTTCAGGATGGGGGGCTGGGTAGGGGCAAAATGCCGACTGGGGCCCCCAATTCCCCCCCCCCCCACAGTTACATGCATAATCTCCGGTGCGCATTCGTATCAGATTCCAGACGAGAATCAATTTCTTCGGCGGCGACAAGGAGGCGCTCGGCAGTTTCAACTTGAAAATGGCACCAAAAGCCCGCACTCCGTTGCCCTGGCCCGTACACCCCTTTGACTACGCCCCAACAGAACTGTTCGTGCAGCTTAGGGACGGCTCTAGGTACAGAAAGTTTTACGTCGACCTCACGAGTGGCGAACGAGAATAAATCTTGTCGACACGACTGTATTGCGTGCGGATGCACTGACACGTACCTACCGACTCGAAATGCATTCGTTCTCTGAAAAGTTGCACCGAAATAACGCTGGGAGAGGGGGGGCGTAATCGGAGGCGCTTGGGACCAACAAATGGGGGCGTTTATTGACGCAAAAGACGTGTTTTCCGATATTTCATGCAAATTGTGTACTGTGCTTCAAATGGGCTCTAAGAGAGAGTGCTGTGCCAAAAATAGACGAAATCGCACTGTGCTGAAACAAATGGGGGGCTTGGGAAGCCCCCCCCCCCTACCCAGAAATCCGTTAAGAAGGGGGCCTTTTTCACCTGCCGCTGGATGCAGGTCCGCCCATGTGCAGCAAGTACCGTAATCATGCATATACATGCTACAGGACCGTCATACCGTACCTGACACTATGCATACTCAACTCGTGCATGTATGCATATGCCACTGAATCTACAGTATCCGTTGCAGTGGCGCATGGAGGCGCTGCTGGCGCTCTTCGCCAACGCCACCGCCTTTGTGAGAGACGCCGCAGACTGGGAATATTTGCGGGTGAATTATTTTCGATATTTTACTGACATTTACATACAATAATTGTATTTGCATTTGATGCATTTTGGACTACGGTATTTGTGTGATTCCGCCGCGTCGGTTGCCGTCAATAGTGCCCAGCGACACGTTCTTTATAGATGATTAGCGGAGCAGTATCGACAATCGTATTGGGTTGTGTACTAATTTATGTTTTTTTATACCTTCATTGAAGCATTTGTTCATCTCTATTCCCTTGTGTATTCCCAATGCTACGCTTGTTTCTGCAGTACCTGACGTGGGTGTTCTTGCCGCTGTTGGTGTCGCTGCTGCTGCCGCTGCTGCTGCTGATCTGCATCTACGGCAGCGTGCTCTTCGTGCTCGTGTTCAAGTGGCGCCACCGCATACACGAGGCCTACAGCCACAACATCTGGGACGCCGCCCGCACCGCCATCGCCACCTTCTGGCACGCGCATGGAGCCATATGGCACGGTATGGCACCTGCCCGTGCGTGCGTGCGTGCCGGTGCGTGCGTGCGCGCGTTATGAGGAAGGTGAACAAGGAGCTGCTCCTTCAAAAGAGTATTTGGGGTGGGGGCATACCTGTAACCGGGTCTGGAAGAGTACAAAGGAATGTGGAAGTTTCGATAGAAACTACATCGCCGACAAATGTTTTACCGCCAGTACAAAATCGGCAAATTTATGTCGTTTTTTTCGTTATTCTTGTGTGTTGTCCCAACCCTTCCCTGTTCCTGAAAACCGTTTCTCACCGCTTTCCCAGTAGTGGATGCAATTCTGCGATGTCGATGCAATCGGGTTGAGTATATACCGTACATATGCATATGCAGCTGCTCGCATGCCAACTTGCTAGGCTACGAGGTGGTGAACCTGGAGGCGATCCCTACGGAGGGCGCGGTGCTGATCGTCTACTACCACGGCTGCGTGCCCGTCGATGTCTACTACCTCATGGCCAAGATCATACTCGAGCGCGGCAGGACGCTACACTGCGTCGCCGACCGATTCCTCTTCAAGATTCCTGGTGATTCCCCCCTTTCTTAGCAGAGAGGGCAGACGTCCCCCCCCCAGACCCGCTGGATTCGCGCACGCACGCACGCACTGCTATCATACGGGTTCCCGGGGGGGGGTGGGCTGACGACCCTCCGGACCATACATGTAACCGGGTTTTTGAAGTGGGGGGGGGTACTCAGATTTGAAGAGGGAGGGGGTCCCAGAAGGGAAAAAATGTTCCAAAATAGTGTCTAAATAGGCACTTTTCAGTCAAAAATAGGTAAAAAAATGCCTTAAAATAGGCTATAAATAGCGTTATTTAGCTGTTTTAAGGCCAAAATACACTGAGAAAGGCAAAAAGTACACTACTTTGTACAATTGTTGGCAAGTTGGAAAACTTCAGGAAAATTCTGGGGGGGGGGGGGCTGGGTAGGGGGAAAATTCTGGCTGGGGGCGGGCAACCCCCTCCCCCCAGCCCCCCCCCCAGTTACATGTATGCTCCGGACTATCCCCCCCCCCCCCGTTCCTTTTCAGAATGATCCTGAACTTTCTCCTGAGGAGACTGACAAAAATTGCGCCTTTTTGGTGTTTCCTTTTTTTTGAAGTCGCTTTTTGGTTGGGACTCCCCAGATCGCCCACTCGGCCGTAGTCGATCCAGAACGACACGTACGACCGAGAGACGCGCGCGCGCGCACGCATGCGCGCACGCACGCACGCACGCACGCACGCACGCACGCACGCACGCACGCACGCACACTTCTCAGGTGGGGGAAGAACACACCGTTCGGCGGCCAGATCGAACCAAAGTCAGTGGCGGATTCAGAAATTATTTTCGGAGGGGGGGGGGATTGAGCAGAAGAGCGAACCCTGTTGAAATTTACATATATGATGTTGGGCCATTTCGGTGATGTTTTGGGCACCCACTCGGTCCATTATTGACAAGTACAGAAAATCGTCGCCCCAGGAGAAAATTTTTCGATTGCCGACCACCTACACGCATTATATGCGGAAAGGTTCGTTTGCTAGGCATGTTTCTTCTCCCACAGCCCTGCCCTTTTCCCCTTCCCCCAGATTTGCGATTTCGGGAGGAGGAATTCCCTCCCCCCCCCACAACCCTGGATCCGCCACTGACCCTTGACTTTGTCCAACAACAAAGGCAATTTGTCCCAAGGCTGGGCGACCTTTTGTCACGTGATGGGCGTGTTCGCGGGCTCGGCGGAGGAGTGCGCCGAGCGACTGGCGGCCGGCGAGCTGCTGTGCGTGGCGCCGGGCGGCGTGCGCGAGTCCCTCTTCTCCGACCACGCCACCTACGAGCTCGTGTGGGCCCAGAGGAAGGGATTCGCGAGACTACTGCACGAGAGCGCCCGGGAAACGGGCAAGGCGGTGCGCGGAGTTATGGTTGTCCCTGGATAGTGCGTGCCTGCGTGCCAGTGCGTGCGTTCGCGTTTGTGCATGAGTGCGTGAGTGTGTGTGTGTGTGTGTGTGTGTGTGTTGTGTGTGTGCGCGTGCGTGCGTGCGTGCGTGCGTGTGTGTGTGTGCTGCGCGTGCGTGCGTGCGTGCGCGTGTCCGTGCATGCGTGAGAACCCATTGATTGACCACACTTCTTCAGACTGTCATTCCGATGTTCACAGAGAATTGCCGCGAGGCGTTTAGAACGCCGATCTGGGGACGATGTAAGTGTCTTTTTTCGCTTCTATTTTCTCAATTTTGTTTTTATTGAGATTTTTGCGTCTTTAGCGTTCTTCCGTTGGGTGTACGAAAAGACGCGTCTGCCCCTCTGTCCCGTCTATGGAGGCTTTCCGGTGAAGCTAAGGTATCCGCCAGTTCTTGTGCTTTCTTCACAAAATTAGTTCTTGCTAAGTCGCCCTTTACCCAGGCCTTATTCTCGATTCATTTGCACAGCATTCAATGTAAGAGACACTCGTTGTTCGTAGGGTCTCTCAACGCATTCTAGACGCATAAAGCCAGAGCAATGGTAGACAGAGGGATGCGGATATTCACTGCGTCTTATACTTTCCGCTGCCTCTAGAACCTACCTGGGCGCTCCGATGGCGATCGGGCCGCACCAGAGCCCGACCGAGATCCGCGACGCGACGGCGGCGGCGATCGAGACGCTGATCGCGCGCCAGCAACGACTGCCCGGCAGCATCCTCGGCGGTCTCGCCGACCGGATCCGAGACCGGAAACGGCAACGCGGGCCCCTACACGCCCCACCACTGCGTGCCCCCAAGCAGCTGGCAGGTGCGGGCCTGCTTTTTTTGTGGCGGCAGGCAGGCAGGCACCTTAGTTAGCGGCGGGGGCAAGACACCCAAAGGGGCAAGTTGGTAAGGGGGAATACGTTCAACTCGGTGTGAGGTTGGGGGGGGGGTTGCCCCAATCGGAAGTACACCCCCCCCCCTCCCCTCAAACCTTACACAGCCCCAACCCTTGAGTCGAAGGAAGACCCCCCCCTTCTTCGAAGGCCTGTGAGCCATGGTATGAACACAGGCAAACCGATTTGTTGGTCGATTTCCCGTTCTAGGGGATGAAGACACGGCGTCGGACGACCCCCGCCGGCCCCTGCTGTCTGCTGAAGCGGCATCGATCGAACAGACTGGGCGCATGGGCTCAGAAAAGCGACTGTAATCCCAGCATCGTCTAATCCAGTCTACTGCTTTAACTGGGGCGAGGGCTGTGTCTTCCACAGCCGACCTATGCCCATGATGCCCCGTGAAGCCTCACAAACATCGGTGGTACGCACACTTACAAGTACATACATTGTTCAGAGGCCCTAGCCTAAGCCTGGCTATTCGTTGTGCTGGCTTCTGTGTTATGTGCGCGCACGTATTCACAGTGTACAATCCAGTTGTTTGTGCATAGTTCTCCATCAGTGATAGACGTTGCGATGCGATACGTAAAGCCGTCCGGCATAACTGCATAGCTCGATCAATCCGTCGCCGTCCAGATCTGTTGCGTTGTGTGCTTCGGTGTGCGAATTCAAGAGCCCGTGCGGTGTACAGTATTCTTGGAGCCTACAGAGCAGCATAGTGTTTGCATGCACACGCACTCGCTTTGATTTTTCTGTCGCCACCGCACGTGTAATTGGGGGGCATATACCTGTAACTGAGGGGGGGGGGGCGCTTTTGGGGCCCGATAAATTTTCCAATTCCAACACCCCACAAAATGTTCCCAAGGGATTTTCACCTTGTCTAAAACGATAAAAGTGAGTAAATGTTTTTGTTTTTCAGTGTTATGCTGTTACCTATGACCATAAAAAGAGCTAAATGACACTATTTTGACCAAAAACTACCAGTAAAAGTCTAAAATGGTTGGCTACCCCCCCCCCTCTTCCAAACCCCATCTGGTATGATTAGGGGTGGGAGGGGTAGCTTGAGTGACCCCCCATAGGTGTAGATTGGTCCAAAAGCCAGGGGGGGTGTCTGGGGGGTTCGAGGGGGGGGGGGGGTCTAGAGCCATCCCGGATAAAATGACCGGGATCGAGAATTTTGGAGGAGGGGTGGTTTAAGTGGAGGATTTTGCACCATAATAACGTGTAAAATGGGTACGTTTTGGTCTAAAATGGGTCAAAATAAGGTCTAAATACCACTTTTCAGGCGTTTTTGGGTCATACTACACTGAAAAAGAAACAAAAACACGCATCTTTGCCCATTTTTTTTAATATTGAGAGAGGGTTTCCCGCAAGTTCTCCAGGATGGCGATGGCCAGGGGGGGGGGGGGTCGCTCCCGCAAAAAAGCGGGACGGCCATAGCCAGGGGGGAGGTGAACCCCCCCCCCCCCAAACCACCCCAGAGCCCACCAATGTGACCCCCCCCCCCTCGCACAGAATTTTTCTACTTTTTTTTTGATTTTATACTAGAGACAAAACAGCGCACGCTCGCAAACGTTCAGACTACTACGCTAAACTATGGTGGATTACGGTAATCACTTCCTGTCGAATCTCGACTTGCGCGCATTGGCAGCCGCCGCCGCGGTTGGGCCGCCGCCGCCATCGGTCTTTCTCTCCTTTTCGAGGCGCTCCATTGCGCGACGCTGCGAATCCGCTGAACGAAAAGAATTGCCGCTTTCACAATTGATTGCACATTTATGCAAAGCTACCGTAGCCCGAACGCAGGTATATCTATCTATGCATAGAGTCAGAAGACACACGCATGCAATTGGACTGCATAACTCTAGGAAAAGTGTGTTGCCAAGCAGTGGAACGCGCGCTGCAAGGCTAGCTCGATACACCATCCACAGGTATTTTCGGCAAATTAGACGACATATATTCGTGCGGTGCCCCCACCGGTCAGGTTACATTTGTGCGTGTGGTTCCACCAGGAAGGCGGGGGGGGGGGAGGGGGGATTCGGATCGCTGTGACTGACGGCTCTCCAAAAAAGTGCCGCTCACAGATCTTGTCGTAGAAGTCGTAGGCTCTGAATCCGTGCGGGTCGAAGACGGTCTTGGGGAAGTTGGAGCCGATCTCGTCGATCTCGAACAGCTCCACCAACTTGCGGTAGATACTGCCAGTGTGTGTATGTGTGTGTGTGTGTGTGCGTGCGTGGGTGTGCGTGCGTGCGTGCGTGTGCGTCCGCGCCACCTGGGATTGCGAAAGTCCTTGCGCTTCTCGATCCAGCGATTCACGTCGAGGCCCATCTCCTCCTTGCGTCGGAAGGCCATCGCGAGGCTGTCCTGAAATCGCCTTTTCGTGTTTTTTCAAAGCGTTTTTCTTTGAATTTCGTCACTTTTCGCGCACCAGCATTTTCTGACTGCACTTGCGCTTGGGTTCGGGCGGCAGTTCGCGCGGCTGCTTCTGGTCGACGCAGGTGGGGCCGGTAGCTGGGGGTCGGGGCGGACTGTCGTCCTCGGTCTGGGGGGTGGCGGAGCCGAGCTGGGGCGAGTCGACGGCCAGCTGCCGCCGACGAGTCTGCTTCTCCAGCGCTCTGAAAGGCGTACTCGTGGTGAAAAGTCAGCCAATGTACGCATGGAACGAAGTGTACGGCTACAAAGATACAAATGACACCACCGACTGGCGACACGTTGCATAACACACCGCCCTTCTCGCCTCCAACATTCTCAGGAACGACTTCTGTTCTCACAACGTCACCACCACCACCATATGCACCACCCCCCCCCACCACTTTGTTAGTTGCCGTCAAAGGCCCATATAGCATATCCATCTCCGTGACGCCTTCCCCGTCTAGAGCCGCATAATTAGCCAGACACAATAGGAAGAACGCCAGCTGTAATCTAGGGCAGCGACAGCACGATAAATTCCATGGATAGGAAACGACTCGTTTTTAGTGGCTCCATCGAGAATCGAACGCAGAACCGTGCGCGCAAGAGGCCGATTCTCCACCACTAGGCCATACATCGCCACCCCTCCCCCCCCCCCAACCGTAGGAGCGATTTCTGATTGGAGCGGGTGCAGGGGGGAGGGGGGGGGGGGGTGAGGACGTCTAATACAAACGCACTTCTCCAAGTAGTCCTCCGCTGTAAAGCCCTCGTCGTCGTCTTCGTCGTCATCGGCGCCCCCACCGCCGGCGGGCGGGGGCGGCGGCTGACGACGGCCCGTCGACGCCTCCTCGTCCGAGTCCGTCGAGCCCTCGCCGCCGACGCCGCCGCCGCGAGCTCTGTCGACGGCCGCTGTCGACGATTTAGGCGCCGTCGCCGAGACGGCCCCGCCCGCCGGGGAGGCGTGTCGCGACTCCTCTGCGGAGAAGCGACAAGATTTTGACAACAGTCACCGACCGCACAGGCACCTACCGACAAGTACGCACGCACACACACGTCACACGCGTCACACACACACACACACACACACACACGCACGCACACACACGCACGCACACACACGCACGATAACGTAAACAGTTGGCGGGCGTTGCACTTCCCTCTCTCCTATTTGCTAACTGTGGACATTTGTACTTTGTTTGTTGTGACACTTGTGTACCCATGATTCGCTCACTCGCTGTGCTTCGTCTTTGTGCCTTTGTAATGTCGTACACCGTGCTTCGACGAATAAAAAAACAAACAAACAAACACACACTCTGCGTCTGTGCGTGCGTGCGTGTGTGCGTGTGACGCGTGTGTGACACGCGCACGTGCACGCCCTCTCCCCCAACGGGACCCACTGACTGTCGTCGAACGCGTCCTCCTCTCTCGTCTTCCTCTCCTGGGAGGAAGCCGCTGCCGTCTTCTCTTTCTGGGCCGTCGTCTCTCCCCCTCCCTCCTCCTTTTCTTCTCCGCCCTGCCCCTCTTCTTCCTCCTCCTCCTCCTCCTCGTCTTCCCCTCCATAGGAGACGAGCGACATGGCGCTCTCGTGCTTGCGCATGCCGCCCATCTGACGCTGTTGGCCCTTGCTCGCGTTCGCATCCAACGAGGAACGCGCAGACAGAGAGGGAGACCGACTCTGAGAGCGGGGACTCCTAGACAGTCAAAAGACTGAAAGGATACCGTATGCGTACGAGTCTTCTTGGCATAGGTGCGCTCGGGGGGGGGGGGGTCTAGAGGGTTCACACACCTCGCTGACTATAGCCGTCCTATACGGGAGCAACGCTCCCCGCTCCCCACTGGCCATCGCCCCTTTGGCCCTATTTTGGTGTTCTGGTATTACACGCTATTTTGGTGCGAAATCTGTTTCGCCCCCCCCCTCGAAACCCGCAGAGACCTCCTGGCTTCATACCCAGTCTAGACCTATGTCTGTGGCACGGCCAGTTCCATTCCATACATTCCGAGCCAGGAGCGGACGGTAAGACAGGAGGGACAAACTGCACAAAAAGAGACTGTACCAACACCACCAACCTGGTGTTGGCCCTGAGGTGCTGTAGGGCGCTGCGCGGCAGGGGGCTGGGCGAGTAGCGGGCCGCGGCGCCGCCCCTGGGCGGAATGGGCTCTTGGAAGGGACGCGGGTCCGCCGCGGGATCACCGCCCTCTGAACGATTCCGCCAGATCACCTTCGTTAGGAAAGCGCAGCCGTACAGTTCAAATTCAATTTATTTTTCAATTTCAAGTCTACAGTACAGGTGTTTGTGAAAAAACTGGCTACACACACACACACTGACTGTGATTGTGAGTCGCAACCATAGAGGTACTTGGGAATTGGGTCATGGACCACGGAAAATTAGGCCGGGCGAGGTGAATCGCTCTTTACCAATTAGGGATGAATTTAATTGGTATTTTTCCTGCTAACAAAAAAGTGCTAAAGGCCCAAAATGTGCCCGGAAAGCAGACGCTTTCGGCCGTTTTAGCGACGACAAAAGTTCCACGCCCCGAGAAAACCCAACCATATAGGTCCTCGTTGAACGTATTGGGTCGACATGAACACGTCAGTAGAATCAACAACAAATTGATGAACGACACAAAAGCAAACGCGCTCACCCCTGGGGTCGGGGGAGACCCAGGTGTCGCTGCCCTCGTCGCCTTCTGGTGCCTCTGGCAGCTCTGTGTCTCTGCGCTTTTTCCGCTTCTGCGCCCCTTCTGCCGGCGCTTCCATCCCTGCCGATTTCTGGTGCGAATCCGGTGAATCTCCCGAAATCCCGGGATCCGAAAAATCCTCCACTCGATCCTGCCCTTCCCGGTCCAGCTCGGCGTAGAGGCCCTCGCGCTCGGCGCGCAGCCGCTCCGCAGGATAGGGATTCTGGGGCGATTGCGACGGCGCCGTCTGAAATTGTTCAAAAGGAAACTTGGTCGGAAAACAGAAATGCAGCATCAGATTTCAACATTCGTCAGAAAGCAAATCTCGAAGGAAAATTGAGGGAAATGCCATGCAGCGTGCCTTCTTCCTCTTGGCGAGGCTGGGTCCGGATTCCAGCTTTTTCTGGTAACGCTGAACGATGCCGCCAATGCCGGGCATCTGATAGCTTTCGGAGCTGCGTCTCCGCCGCTTCTCGGGGCTGCCGGCCTCGTCCTCGTCCGAGCCGCCCTCGTACGAGGCCAGCAAGCCCAGACTCTCCGCGTTGTTCTTCTGCGACATTCTTCGAAAATGGGAATATCTATTCAGGGGTGGCAGGGCTGGCGAGGGGAAAAGATGAATGTATAAAAGGGAGGAGCAGGTGGCTCATGGCACTTCCGTAACCGCACCGTCTTGCACCATGATTGCCCTCGACCGGTTGAAAATTGATGGGTAACCTCCTAGGGTTGTGAGATGCGTTCAAGAAGGTTCTCGGTCCAAGACGCGGTACCCGCCAACAACGCAAGATGACAACATGCGCTTACAACGGACACGGACATTTCGTTTTTTTCGGCTGCTTGCTTCCACGATGTACATGTATGTTCGTTTCAACGTAGCCAGCCGGGATATTCGGACAGTATCGAAAAGCATTGCGGTAGCTAGTACCCCTGGGTGTGAACAGCTGCTAGCGAGCCACGATGTCGCAGGCGTTCTCGACGTACCGCCGCTCGGCGCGCCGTCAGACAGCAGAACCGCCGCTGAGCTGTAGAATCGGCTCCTCTGTCGCCTCATTTTCCAATGTTCCGCAATGTACGTTGCCTCTCCAAAGAACTTTTAAAACTGTTGGTTCTTCTGTAAGCGTGCGTGCGTGCGTGCGTGCGTGCGTGCGTGCGTGCGTGCGTGCGTGCCTGCTGGGGTGCCTGCGTGCGTGCGTTGGCAGATCTGCAACTGCATACGCATACTTGTCTTTCTCCTTCTCTTCTCACTCTTCCATGCTGGCAACACTGGCGCCTAAACGAGGGACTAGGTGCCAAAAAAAAAGTTTAAATGGGTGACAGCGTTGTGGCATAATGCGCAATTGTGCACTGAACCTAGCGAGCTGGGTGCATTCGCTCCAGCCCCTCCCCCCCCCCCCCCAACAAGCTCAGCTAGCTATAATGATAGCGTCTACCCCTCTGCCCACATGCAGCCATACACACACAGCAAGCAATGCAGTAGCCTACTGGTTGTCCGCTTTCTGAGTGGCTAGCACAGACTTTGATCTACAACGCCAATCCACTTTCGATACCGCAACATACCGGCAACGAAAACGAATGTACGCACGCACGCACGTACGCATAGATACAGGCAGGCACGTACACACTACGCGTCTCTAGGTACTAACCGTTCCGCGCGTGGGATGCGTGCGTGCGGTTCGTTGCGTCCTTCTCATCTAGAGGCAGGGCGCCGCGCGCCGCCTTCCCAACCAATCTTTTCAGCCGGTGCACTCGTTCTACCCACTACCCACGTCGCGAACGTTTTATCGATTTTCGCGTCTTGCGCCGCCCCTCGTACTAAGGCCTAACCGTGTGCACCACATTTCGCTCCTCCTCGCTCCTCGCCTGCCTAGGACGCTCGCACCCGACAAGACAAGCGCCGTCCTTCCCAACCCCCACTCCCCACCCAATGAGGCACCAAAGCGCCCTAATTGTTTACGCTTTCGGCAAGCGTGGCCTTTTAATTGACGCGCCAAAGACATTAGCGATCGCGCGAATGGACGGAAATTCTGATCCGATTTGAGAGCGGGGAAACAGTCGAGTATTTTGAGCAGGTTTCGCGGCCGGGACTGCCACACTCGCGACACAGGAACCGCTCCGCTCAAGCTAGGCTCAAGGCTCAAACGCCGCTGCCATTAGGATGGATGGGCTGCCGTGGACCGACTCTAATAATGGGATTCTCCATGACCTGCCGCAAGGTACGACACAAAACGGACTTTTGCAGCGAATTGAACAGCGCAGCTTGCGCAGCGAATTAGTCAGTTGGTACACAATTGTTGGTAAAATGGTCTGTTGAATTACTAGAAGCTGCAGTAGATTGGTGATTTCACCACCATTTTCGTTGTCCCTGTGGTTGGTTTGAACTTTTAAACTTTTAAAAGTTCTGATAAAAAAAAAAGTTTGTTTGTAGAACCTCAGCTGCTGCGGGATCATCAGGCGAGACAAACGGTGTCCGTGCTGAGTAGGAGACGGTTGAACGAGACGTTGGTGGGCGACGCGGGGGCGCTCAGCGACGCCGACCGCGCCCAACTGCAGGAACTTTTGGACTGCTACAATGTTCGGACTGGACTGAATGCGCACCAGCACGCACGCACGCACAAGGACGCGCAGAAGAGCAGCAACGTTCTTCTTAGGTGCTGTGCGCTCCCGTGAGAGACGAGGAACTGAACGGGGCGCAGGCGAAGCCGGAAAACGGCGGCTCAGTGGCGAAGTTCATGTCTTCGATGTACGTACAGCGACTCGTCGAGGCTCTGGCCCGAGTCTCGCCTTTTCAAGAGATCGAAGGCGCCAGTCAGAAGGCGGCGCTGCTCAAAGGTGACACTCGTACTGTAGAAGAGGGCGCACAGATACAACTTTTCACTTGCATATGCAGAAGCACGCAAAGTGTGGAGCTGCGTGCGCGACGAAAACATCTGCCTTTAAATAGCAGAAACTCTGTAGTTTCCCGCGAGAACAACAACAACAACGAAGATAGGTCCTCCTTGGAGCTAACACAATTAAAAAAGAGTCATCGATCTAAGAAATCCTGCGTCACTTTTGACTGCTTAGTTGGGAGCACCTTTAATTTGGGAGCTTCAAATAATAAAGGCACCCTCCCACTTTGCAACAGCGTTTTCGAAAAGTCGAAAAGTAGACGTTGAAACTATAGTGTGCAATGAAACTACGAAAGCAAACTTCGACAACACCAGTGCGAACTCGTTCGCCTTCTTCCTAGTATGTACGCGTACCTTTCCCCCCTTGTCGCAGGCTGCGTGGTCGAGTGGTGCGTGCTGGAGTCGGCTAGCGGTTTCGACCGTCGCGAGTCGGCCGTCTGCCTGCCCGAGGTGATGGGCGGTCCCGTGCTGCTGCCGCGGGCCTACCTCCAGTGCGTGCCTCTCGACGTGGGCAGCGCGCTCGTGCGCGCCGTCTCCGCCTGCGACGACGACGCCTGGCGCGACCGCGTCGTCGTGGAGCTGCTCAAGGCCCAGCGCCTCTTCGAGCCCACCAGGGCGGGCGTCTCGGACGAGGCGGCCGCCCACGTCGCCGCCGCCAGGCACCGGTACCGCGACTTGCTAAGGAGGTGCGAGATCCCATTTCCTCTCCCAAGAACCCGGGGACATCTGAAACGGGGGCTTCCCAGCCCCATCCATAGACTAAAGTTACCCCGCCCCCTTAGAGAATTGTTCTAAAGTTGGCCAGACCTCTCCGAGACCGATAAATTGCCTGATTTTGCGCCGTTCTCATTCTTTTCTGACCGTGAACCACCGATCAACAGTTAGCTCTATTCCAATGCGCACGCACGCACGCACGCTCGCTCGCACGCACGCACGCACGCGACGGCGCGGCAGTAACCCAGCTTGTTCGCACCTCGAGACCCGTTCCAGGTACCTTCTGGGCCGTCATTCGCCTGCGGAGACGGATGCACTGCTGGAGACGCTGGGGCGTCAGCTGGAGCGGCTGGTGGAGCTGTCCGAGTTTTTCCGGAGTCGCTGCCTCATGCAGGACACCGAGAACGTCAACGCCCTTTATGAGAGCATCTTCGCCCACCTGCTCGACGGCAGGAGGCAGCAAAGGAACAGCGGCACCACCACCCATGGCGACCCGAGCCATGAATAGAGACACGCACGCCTACTGCATGCGTCTTAGTAGCGAAGTGTGTGCAACTTACCGCAATACCGTCTGTACGTGATGAGTCTACTGATGACCAAAAAAACAATATTCAACTGCCGTGCGCCTGTGTCGAGTTGGTGTTGTGGAACTGGATTGGAAACGAAAGGAAAGAGTGACTGGTGCTGCGTGAAACGCTGTATATTTCGACGCGTTTTAGTAAGTTTAAAATAATTCTAAACCCGATTAAAAACATTGTCTGCTACAAAGTGTACAGTGCGTTACCCTGGGAATGGAATTGAACAGCGTGTTGTGCTGTGAACGCACTACGCAAACGAAACCGGCTTGAGCAAATGCGGCTACCCCCCTGCTCGTACTAGATTCTTTATGATGGACGTAAATTCGATAGTGTATTTATTCTTCGAATCCGCTACCTTTGTCAGGCACGTTTTGCTTGCAATTTGGCACTCAAAGGCCCTAATCGTGACGATATAAAGCATCTTGCCTGAGACTGGGAGTGAAAGGGTGCGGGGCTTATTGTCTGCTCCTCCGATGCCTCGGATGCGAGATTCAGGCGAGCGCTGTAGGCGCTCAAAAGGGAACCGTACATTTAGGCGTGCGTTATTTCGGTATCTATTTTCAAAAAGTTAGCATTCCGCCTGGTGTGTTAACGATGCTCAACTGGAAATAAACGATGCTCAACTGCAAGTACGGTGCGCCCAATTCAAATACGAGTACGTGCTAATCGTAGAAGTTCGTATAGGTAAATACGTGCACAATATACGGAATATATACAAAATTCCTCGGGCGATGGCGTTGTCTGCATGCGGCGCACCTTGCGGCGGCGGCAACGGTGACACGCAAATGCACCTTCTTACGCGAATAAATACTCATGAGATTCGCATAAAAAGATGTGCAATGCGAACGAGGCGCATGAGACCTAGGCGACCGACGGAGGCTTCTTTACCATACTGGAGCAGCCCTTATAAGTGGTGGGGGGCTTTTAATTCAAGAAAGTGGAGTCGGGAGGGCGGATCTGTTTTCATTTCAAGTATGTATGTATGTATGTATGTATGTATGTATGTATGTATGTATTTCACCCAACACGTTACTATACAACCGTCGAGAGAAGACAGCGCTTGTCATATAAGAAAGCATCAACGTAAGCCAAAAAGCATATCTAGTTTACCAAGTATCGGCAAAGCGCACACACATGAAGTATGTACACGTACACGTACACTCGAAGTACACGGACGCTCGTAGTACACCGACACTCGAATCGAAGTAGAAGTACACGCGAAGTAGACGACGTACACGCAAAGCACGATACTGCAATATGTACACGCTAGCGGGAAGACGATTCGTCGTACAAATTGACGCGTGTGTAGGCGACGCTGATGCACAGTCATAGGTATACATAGTCTGTCAGACTGCCTGAGACTGGCTGATCGTTACGTGGGGTGGGGCAGGAAAGACGCCAAAAGGTTATGGCGGTTTACAAACCTACCGTCAAAAAATCAGATAGGTTTTCTTTAGAAAGTCGGTTTTTGAAAGAGAGTAGGGATGGGGCGGAGACTGTGTTAGCAGAGAGTCCGTTCCAAGCAGCGACGACGCGCACTGCGAAGAAGTGCTGCCGGCAGAGAGTGCGTTGCTGAGGGTGCCGCAATTTGAACGGATGACCGCGCGTTCGTACTGAGTTTGGGGCAAATTCAAAAAAATCGCCAAACTGCAGATCTGTCAAACCATTGATTATTCTGTAGACCATCTGTAAATCAGCGTGCAATCTGCGCAATTCTAGAGGCTCCAGTTGCAGATAGATGAGTCGTTCAGGATATGAGAGCACACCCATACCAGGCAGACGCTTTGCAAAGCGGCGCTGCACAGATTCCAGGAGCTCAATGTCACCCTTAAAGCTGGGATTCCAGACTGTGCACGCGTACTCTAGTCTGCTGCGCACATAGGTTTTGAACATATGAACCATAAATTTTGTACCCCGTGTTTGAAAGCTATTAAAAATCGTGTTAACTTGGATAGCTGCCAGTTGCGTGACGTGCCTGACATGTGCTGAGAATCGAAGATTTGAGCTAACTAGAACGCCCAGGTCCCTCACACAATCCTGTTCATGCAGTTGAATATCCCCAATAGAATATCCCCAATAAAGTGCGAGGCAAAGCGATACCCCGCCCGCCTCCAAAGGTCCCGAGCCGCTGCCCCGAGGCCAGTGGAGTCGGGAGGGCGGATTGAGGGGGGGGGGGGACTGCGCACGATCACTGACGGTGGCGGGTGCCGCTGTCGGCCATCGACAGCAGCGTCCTTCGTGTAGAGGTAGAAACAGCGAAGGCAGCGGTAGTACGCGTCCCCGCTGGTGGCGCGCCGGGTCAACGTGTACACGCGCACCCCGCCACCCTGTCGCTGCTCCAGCACGAGGAGGGCGTTGCGCGTCAGCGACTTAGTCAGCCCGGTCGAGCGCTGCTTCGCGGACGGACACTCGCGCCGCCAGAGCGCCGCTGTCCTCCAGCCCCTGCCCGCCGTCCGCGAGCGCCGACGGAGTCGACTGCGGTCGCGTGTCTACGGCCGAGGCGGGGCCGGTGCTGCTGCCGAGCGCGAGTGGCGACGGAGTCGAGTGGGGCCGCGTGTCGACGGCCGAGGCAGGACCGGTGCTGCTGCCGAGCGCGAGCGCCGATGGAGTTGACTGGGGCCGCGTGTCGACGGCCGAGGCAGGGCTGGCACCACTGCCGAGCGCGAGCGCCGACGGAGTCGACTGCGGTCGCGTGTCTACGGCCGAGGCGGGGCCGGTGCTGCTGCCGAGCGCGAGTGGCGACGGAGTCGAGTGGGGCCGCGTGTCGACGGCCGAGGCAGGACCGGTGCTGCTGCCGAGCGCGAGCGCCGATGGAGTTGACTGGGGCCGCGTGTCGACGGCCGAGGCAGGGCTGGCACCACTGCCGAGCGCGAGCGCCGACGGAGTCGACTGCGGTCGCGTGTCTACGGCCGAGGCGGGGCCGGTGCTGCTGCCGAGCGCGAGTGGCGACGGAGTCGAGTGGGGCCGCGTGTCGACGGCCGAGGCAGGACCGGTGCTGCTGCCGAGCGCGAGCGCCGATGGAGTTGACTGGGGCCGCGTGTCGACGGCCGAGGCAGGGCTGGCACCACTGCCGAGCGCGAGCGCCGACGGAGTCGACTGCGGTCGCGTGTCTACGGCCGAGGCGGGGCCGGTGCTGCTGCCGAGCGCGAGTGGCGACGGAGTCGAGTGGGGCCGCGTGTCGACGGCCGAGGCAGGACTGGTGCTGCTGCCGAGCGCGAGCGCCGATGGAGTTGACTGGGGCCGCGTGTCGACGGCCGAGGCAGGGCTGGCACCACTGCCGAGCGCGAGCGCCGACGGAGTCGACTGCGGTCGCGTGTCTACGGCCGAGGCGGGGCCGGTGCTGCTGCCGAGCGCGAGTGGCGACGGAGTCGAGTGGGGCCGCGTGTCGACGGCCGAGGCAGGACTGGTGCTGCTGCCGAGCGCGAGCGCCGATGGAGTTGACTGGGGCCGCGTGTCGACGGCCGAGGCAGGGCTGGCACCACTGCCGAGCGCGAGCGCCGACGGAGTCGACTGCGGTCGCGTGTCTACGGCCGAGGCGGGGCCGGTGCTGCTGCCGAGCGCGAGTGGCGACGGAGTCGAGTGGGGCCGCGTGTCGACGGCCGAGGCAGGACTGGTGCTGCTGCCGAGCGCGAGCGCCGATGGAGTTGACTGGGGCCGCGTGTCGACGGCCGAGGCAGGGCTGGCACCACTGCCGAGCGCGAGCGCCGACGGAGTCGACTGCGGTCGCGTGTCTACGGCCGAGGCGGGGCCGGTGCTGCTGCCGAGCGCGAGTGGCGACGGAGTCGAGTGGGGCCGCGTGTCGACGGCCGAGGCAGGACTGGTGCTGCTGCCGAGCGCGAGCGCCGATGGAGTTGACTGGGGCCGCGTGTCGACGGCCGAGGCAGGGCTGGCACCACTGCCGAGCGCGAGCGCCGACGGAGTCGACTGCGGTCGCGTGTCTACGGCCGAGGCGGGGCCGGTGCTGCTGCCGAGCGCGAGTGGCGACGGAGTCGAGTGGGGCCGCGTGTCGACGGCCGAGGCAGGACTGGTGCTGCTGCCGAGCGCGAGCGCCGATGGAGTTGACTGGGGCCGCGTGTCGACGGCCGAGGCAGGGCTGGCACCACTGCCGAGCGCGAGCGCCGACGGAGTCGACTGCGGTCGCGTGTCTACGGCCGAGGCGGGGCCGGTGCTGCTGCCGAGCGCGAGTGGCGACGGAGTCGAGTGGGGCCGCGTGTCGACGGCCGAGGCAGGACTGGTGCTGCTGCCGAGCGCGAGCGCCGATGGAGTTGACTGGGGCCGCGTGTCGACGGCCGAGGCAGGGCTGGCACCACTGCCGAGCGCGAGCGCCGACGGAGTCGACTGCGGTCGCGTGTCTACGGCCGAGGCGGGGCCGGTGCTGCTGCCGAGCGCGAGTGGCGACGGAGTCGAGTGGGGCCGCGTGTCGACGGCCGAGGCAGGACTGGTGCTGCTGCCGAGCGCGAGCGCCGATGGAGTTGACTGGGGCCGCGTGTCGACGGCCGAGGCAGGGCTGGCACCACTGCCGAGCGCGAGCGCCGACGGAGTCGACTGCGGTCGCGTGTCTACGGCCGAGGCGGGGCCGGTGCTGCTGCCGAGCGCGAGTGGCGACGGAGTCGAGTGGGGCCGCGTGTCGACGGCCGAGGCAGGACTGGTGCTGCTGCCGAGCGCGAGCGCCGATGGAGTTGACTGGGGCCGCGTGTCGACGGCCGAGGCAGGGCTGGCACCACTGCCGAGCGCGAGCGCCGACGGAGTCGACTGCGGTCGCGTGTCTACGGCCGAGGCGGGGCCGGTGCTGCTGCCGAGCGCGAGTGGCGACGGAGTCGAGTGGGGCCGCGTGTCGACGGCCGAGGCAGGACTGGTGCTGCTGCCGAGCGCGAGCGCCGATGGAGTTGACTGGGGCCGCGTGTCGACGGCCGAGGCAGGGCTGGCACCACTGCCGAGCGCGAGCGCCGACGGAGTCGACTGCGGTCGCGTGTCTACGGCCGAGGCGGGGCCGGTGCTGCTGCCGAGCGCGAGTGGCGACGGAGTCGAGTGGGGCCGCGTGTCGACGGCCGAGGCAGGACCGGTGCTGCTGCCGAGCGCGAGCGCCGACGGAGTCGAGTGGGGCCGCGTGTCGACGGCCGAGGCAGGGCTGGCACCACTGCCGAGCGCGAGCGCCGACGGAGTCGACTGCGGTCGCGTGTCTACGGCCGAGGCGGGGCCGGTGCTGCTGCCGAGCGCGAGTGGCGACGGAGTCGAGTGGGGCCGCGTGTCGACGGCCGAGGCAGGACCGGTGCTGCTGCCGAGCGCGAGCGCCGATGGAGTTGACTGGGGCCGCGTGTCGACGGCCGAGGCAGGGCTGGCACCACTGCCGAGCGCGAGCGCCGACGGAGTCGACTGCGGTCGCGTGTCTACGGCCGAGGCGGGGCCGGTGCTGCTGCCGAGCGCGAGTGGCGACGGAGTCGAGTGGGGCCGCGTGTCGACGGCCGAGGCAGGACCGGTGCTGCTGCCGAGCGCGAGCGCCGATGGAGTTGACTGGGGCCGCGTGTCGACGGCCGAGGCAGGGCTGGCACCACTGCCGAGCGCGAGCGCCGACGGAGTCGACTGCGGTCGCGTGTCTACGGCCGAGGCGGGGCCGGTGCTGCTGCCGAGCGCGAGTGGCGACGGAGTCGAGTGGGGCCGCGTGTCGACGGCCGAGGCAGGACCGGTGCTGCTGCCGAGCGCGAGCGCCGATGGAGTTGACTGGGGCCGCGTGTCGACGGCCGAGGCAGGGCTGGCACCACTGCCGAGCGCGAGCGCCGACGGAGTCGACTGCGGTCGCGTGTCTACGGCTGAGGCGGGGCCGGTGCTGCTGCCGAGCGCGAGTGGCGACGGAGTCGAGTGGGGCCGCGTGTCGACGGCCGAGGCAGGACCGGTGCTGCTGCCGAGCGCGAGCGCCGATGGAGTTGACTGGGGCCGCGTGTCGACGGCCGAGGCAGGGCTGGCACCGCTGCCGAGCGCGAGCGCCAACGGAGTCGACTGCGATCGCGTGTCGAAGGACGAGGCAGGGCTGGCACCGCTGCCGAGCGCGAGCGCCAACGGAGTCGACTGCGGTCGCGTGTCGAAGGACGAGGCAGGGCTGGCACCGCTGCCGAGCGCGAGCGCCGACAGAGTCGACTGCGGTCGCGTGTCGAAGGACGAGGCAGGGCTGGCACCGCTGCCGAGCGCGAGCGCCAACGGAGTCGACTGCGGTCGCGTGTCGAAGGACGAGGCAGAGCTGGCACCGCTGCCGAGCGCGAGCGCCGACGGAGTCGACTGCGGTCGCGTGTCGAAGGACGAGGCAGGGCTGGCACCGCTGCCGAGCGCGAGCGCCAACGGAGTCGACTGCGGTCGCGTGTCGAAGGACGAGGCAGGGCTGGCACCGCTGCCGAGCGCGAGCGCCGACGTAGTTGACTGCGGTCGCGTGTCGAAGGACGAGGCAGGGCTGGCACCGCTGCCGAGCGCGAGCGCCGACGGAGTCGACTGCGGTCGCGTGTCGAAGGACGAGGCAGAGCGCGAGCGCCGACGGAGTCGACTGCGGTCGCGCGCCGACAGCCGATCGCCTACCAACAGTGGGATCTCGCACACGCAAAGCGACCGCGCTTTTGCCCACAGTGTGGCTGGTCAGCTCCTAGAAACAAAAAATGTACAATCATTTACAAATAATTAGTGAATGCCGCACGCGGCACGCTGATTTCTTGGGCAGCTGACCAAACACT
>JASAMY010001457.1:0-7500 GCA_030248085.1 Paralinhomoeus sp. GSCO2_6 | reverse complement strand
GCAGCTCTAGTGGTTCCATTGTCCCCCTCACTTTGACACGCGATAGGTAGCAACAAGATAAGTGTGCCTTTCCTGCAGTTTATACGGTTGCGAGTGTGTCGTGCACTAGCCGTTCATCATAAGTGCATCGCTATCAGCAACGTCTGGGCTATATATTTCATCGCCAAAGACACCCGGCTAAAGTCTATGTACATCGCGTTCTCAACTGCGTTCCGATTAGTACTGCTCTAGCATGGCGAAAGTGCAGAGGAGCAAGTATACGAACGCGGCGAGGGCCACGCCTTTGATCAGCGGGTTGGTGGTCGTGGTGGTGGCGGCTGCGTTGAACACCTCGAGACACTTCTGGGGCATGATCTCCTTGAGGGCGAGCACGGCGTTGAACCTCCGGCCGTGCATGCGCTTCTCGCGACTCAGAAAGTCGTCGAGATACACTTGGATCTGCGCGTCGTGGCAGCGAGCGGCCAGCGCGGAGTTCGCGCAGTAATTCCCGCAGTCGAAGTGTCTTAAAAGGACCATTTACAATCAATCATCCGGCAAGACGGTATTTTAGACGGACCTGGAACAGATGTGAAAGTGTTTTTATGTCTGACTTCCGTCTACAACATACGTGTAGGTGGTGTCTGTCCGTCTTGCGGGAACCCGGGTGATTACCGTAAACCCTATAATTAGCCCCCCGGGGCTAATTTTTTTAATCGAGCACTAGGAGGGTGTATAATTGTAGGGAGCGCTAATTATAGGGGGGCTTATAAACTGGAAGTGTCAGTGTGTGGGAAGCGTTGTGGGCGAAAAGGCGCGTTGAGGCGATTTTTAAGGGAAAAAGCCGCTGCGCACACACGTTGGTGCACTCTAACATACTCTCACACAGTCTCACATGCACATACATGTACACACATACACATACGCGACCATACATTGTACACCTAGACATGGAAAATTGCGCCTTCAGACGATGGTGTTTTTGGGGGGGGGGGTTTTTTTGTTTTTTTTTGTTTTGTGTTTTTTTTTTGGGTTTGGGGGTTTGTTTTTTTTTGTTTGTTTTTATTTGTTGTTTTTTGGGTTTTTGGTTTTGTTTTGTTTTTTGTGGTTTTTTTTTTTGTGTTGTTTTTTGGTTTTTTTTTTGGTGTTTTTTTTTTTGTTTTTTTTGTGTTGTTTTGTGGGTTTTTTGTTGTGTTTTGTTGGTTTTGTTTTTTGTGTTGTTGTTTTTTGTTATTTTTGTTTTTGGTGTTTTTTGTTTTGGTTTTTGTTGTTTTGTTTTTTTTTTGGGTTGGTTTTTTTTGTTTTTCTTTTGTTTTTTTTTTTTTTTTATTAGTTTCTTTTTTTTTTTTTTTTTCTTATTTTTCTTGGGGGGGGTTTTGGTGTTTTTGGTTTTTTTGTGGTTTTTTTTGTTTTTTTTTTTTTTTTTTTGTTTTTTTTTTTTTTTTTTATTTTTTTTTTTTTTTTGTTTTTGTTTTTTTTTTTTTTTTTTTTTTTGTTTTTTTGTTTTTGTTTTTTTTTTTTTTGGTTTTTGTGGTGGTTTTTGTGTTGTTTTTTGCTCTGTTCTTTGTTGTTTTTTTGTTGTGCTTTTTGTTTGTTTGTGTTCTTTCTTTTTCTGGGTCTGGTCTCTGTTTGTTTTTGTTTTCTGTTTGTTTCGTGTTTCTTTCTTTTTTTTCTTTTTTTTCTCATGGACGCACGCACGCACGCGCGCGCGCGCGCGAACGCACGCACGCACGCACAGTTGCACGCACGCACACGCACATTGACAGGGACCCATGGATGGATGGATGCGCGCGCGTCGGGGTGTGGTGGTGTGGGGGTGTGGGTGGGTGGTGTAGGGTGCGTAATTTTGGGGTGGGTTGGGTTGTTTGTTTAGAGCAAAACGTTTTTGAACATACAACACATACAAACAGACACACCGCAAAGCATATGCTCTCCTCCCCCCCCCCCCCCGCCACATAGCATCACCACAGAAAAATAAAACAAAAGTTCTGCAAACGAGTCTCAGCGCATGTCTCCAATTTACGTCGAGAGTTAGGATGTTATAGTGGGTGTGTTGATATGAAATTTATTTAAAACAGAGTGGGTGTTAGAAGCAATTCTGTAGTATTAGCATGGAAAAGATGCGTTGGTTGACATGGGGCATTTGCTTTGGTCTGACCTGCACTAACACTTAACTTGAGTTATCTGTGCTGCAGTTTCATCTGTGTACTGAACTCATCTATTATTTTATTTATGAGAAAACAGTGATTCATCATTGTACAACTGAACTGAGTATCCTCAACATTATTTTATTTCATGAGACAAATTGATGTTGAACCATTTTGGAGCACTTTGCAAGCAGGAGTCCTGAGTTCGAAGCGGCTAGTAAACTCAAAGTGGACTTAGGAGGGTGTATAATTATAGGAGGGGGGCTAATTATAGGGTTTACGGTACCCATATGTGAATGGACGTTGCGTGCATGCGCGCGCGCGCTTTTGAATGCGAGGAGTACGCCGTTTGAACTCACTCGCACGAGAGGATCTGTCTGGCCTTGAAGACGGCCTCAGCATCCCCGTTCCGGTTCAAGAAGGCCTCGTTGTCGTTGCCCAGACAGCGACTTTGGCAGACGACCCACACCTCGTCAAAATTGGCCTCTATGCAAGGCACAAGAGTCGCTTCCAGCTCTGAACAGGCTCGCATCGTCGCCATGTCATCGTGTGCGGAGCAGCGTACCCGGGTACGTACCGGTACAACTATTCGTGCTACTTGACTCCATACATGTAACTGGGGGGGGGGGGGGGGGGGTTGGGGCCTCCCACCCAGAATTTTGCCCCTACCCAGCGCCCACCCAGACCCCCCCCCCAGAATTTTCCTGAAGTTTTTCAACTTGTTTACAATTACAAAAAGTACTGTACTTTTCATCTTTTTTGTGTTTTTCGGCTTTAAAGCAGCTAAATAATGCCAATTATCAGGGTGTACGCGTCAGCGTACAACCCTAATATGTGACCACTTCTCAATGCGGGTTTTTGAAATTTCGATCGCCTATAACTTTTGATTGCCTGAACGGATTTCGACGCGTTATGGCGCAAATGAACCGCCTTCTTCTGGGGCATCGAATGCGCCATAACGCGTTTCCTTGCTTTACTGTAAGGGGTCGATAGTTCTAAAAATGTTCCAATTTTGCGGCTTTTTTTCATGTTCTCCGCCAGGTTTTTGGAGCGCCGCTCGCGATGCGATGAGTACAAGCCTACAATGCGACGAGTAGCTCTTGCATCCTTGTCGAGTCGCCAGGAACAGCTTCTTGGGCAGCTTCCTTGCTCTGGTGACTAAAGAAACAAGTGAAACTACAAAAAGTTCTCCCTCCTAACAGCGCGGTACATGCGTATAAAAGTACAGGACTACAGATAGGCGCGTACGGAATTCAGAGCGGAAATGCTCTAGAATCTAGATCGCTATCATTCAGTCACAACACGCGACGTGCGATCATTTGCCGAGCCCGACACCCCCACCCCATCCCCTAAATCGGCCCGAGAATTTTGAGACATTATTTGAGGTTTTGACGTTTTTACCGAAAAGTACCTATTTTGACGTTGTAGAAACGTTGTAGTTGTTACGTTATAGACTTCTACTCCCCCCCCCACATTTTTTTGATCCGTGGATCCCCTCCCGTGAAGGGCCACTTACCCTATCTTTCCCCCACTCGGGTAGACCTTATACAGGTATGACATGCCTCCCCCACCTCCGTTGCAACTATCTCCTGTCTCCCCCCCCCCCTGAAAATTCCTGCCCATCTTTCCCCGTCCCCACCCCAACACTCTACCTTGTGTCCCCTTCAATTGGTGCTGTGTTCGTTTGCTCTGCTGAGCTCACCTCTTGGCCAGAGCCCCTCCACAAACCATGGTCAGCAGCAGCAGCAGCACTGCAAGTAGGCTCCACGTGGACTCCATGGCATGTATTGCAGGTGCCTGCGCGCCTTTGCGAATACGTTCACCACAGCAGCACGCGGGTGTTGTTTACCGGGTCGCAAAGTCACTGTCGCAAGCGCAGAGCGGACCGTGGACGCTTCCGCGGCGCGTTTTTATTGTACAGGCCAAACAGGTCCCCAGAGCACGAGGTTGCGCCACACGCACGACACCTGAGGTGGCAGGCACTGAGGCGCGCAGCGTTGTTTTGCAGGTCGATAGGTGCGTGCGCCTTTTCGCGTCGACACGCCGCGCTCCCTCCAAACTGGGCAGAGTGACTGGCGAGTTTGCGTCATTGTTGCCAAGCCCAAACTCTCGCGTGAATCTGACGCAAACGTTTTAGTCATCAGTCAATTGGAGTAGTGGGAGAAGAACTGCGTCGGAAATCATACAACCCAACTGGCCATGCAACAGTAATTCAGCAATGCCTACTGACTTTGCTTGTTACTAGTTTACTAGCGATGTGGCGTAATAAATGCAGCGTGTTATGCAGTAATAACGGTTCTCGAGATTGAAATTTATGTAGAATCTACGTGGCGGCGTTCTGATGAAGTTTGGACGATTGAGTGGACACGATGCACACACACCGTGCGAACAATTCACTTCTACATTGACTACTTCGCGTCCAAGAAGCTTGCTAACAGAGGAATGCCAAATCGGAAATTGCTTCGGAAATCGGAAATTCGAAGAAACTCTTCCACTTCACTTTTTCTTGAAGCGGTTCTCGATGTATTGAACGATATCGGAGACTTTGCTGTTGATGGAGAAGCTGCGGCTGCCTTTGGTTAATCCTGAATTCGGTTTTTCGGCCGTACCAAGCGTCAACCGCACCTTCTAAATGGGGGGGGGGGGAGTCTAAAAGTCAACGAGCACCCCACTTCGCAGCATTTTGCAAACCAATCAATAATGATAATAGTGAGTGTATTTGATGTGCATCCTTTTCTACGTTTTTTTTACCATAAACACAGAAGTACCGTAAAATTCTCTAAAGTATGCTCCCTGCATTAGTCGCCCCCCCCCCCCAACCTCCAATGACGCCCCTCTAATGAACGCACAGGGGCGTTCTTTAGAACACTGCTTATGCAACGATTTGCATTTCAATCAAATCTGGTACTGTCATGCTCTGTTCCACGTTTGAATCCTGTTTATTGTCTGTAGTTACAATTGTTTGGCCGCTGCAGAAGGCGATTTGCACCTGCAGCTGTATAGTTTTCAACGATTATTGCATCTGCATTGTTGCAATTGTAACGCCAGCCAATCGTGGTTGAATTAATGAGCCCTACCCGCCCAATGAACAAGGCTCATTCTCAACAATCGAAGATTATTGGTTCAAAACAGTCATTTTTGTACTTGTTTTACAGTATGATGATTTGAATAATATGCATTCGAGAAAGACGCATGTTATTAGAACTAGGTAGGCAGAAATTTCGATTTCAAAACAGTAAAACAAGTGCTGGGAGGAGAGCGGTGCACCTTCACAAGTGAGCGCTTTGGCGACAATGGCGTCGACGGTCGCGTTTGAGGTGGCTCCGAGCCCGCGAAGCGTTTTGAACGGCCTAATCTGAACAACGATTGGGGGAAGGATGTCGTGTGTCCATCCAGCTCGAATTTTAAAACACTACTTGTCGGCCTCTGCACCGATTGTTTGAGAATTGAACGGAACAGCACTGCACGTACAGTACACAACGTACCGTGAATCATCCAACAGAGCCCCATCTCCAATGCTGGACCCCTGAATAGTGCCCCCCGTGCGGAGAGGTGGAATGAATAGTGGACCACATTGATTAAAATTGGAAATTAGTGGACCCCAGTGATTGAAATTGGAATTCTTAGTGGACCACATTGATTGAAACCGCCACTAAATGGGCCATTTTGACTGCCATAAGTACCTGGGCACACAGTGACAGTGACACGCTAATGAATCAATATGGACGGGTCATTTAGCAACTTCCGCTGCTAGCACATTGTGTGTGTCGTTGCACAAGACTGTATTGGACCGTTTGCGGTATGCGAGGCTACAGTACCTAAAGCCTGGTCCACTGTCTATGGCAATAGTCGATTCAATTTGTCGATAGGCCATAATAATAGTGTGCGTTGCGTGATTTGCTGGTATTGTTGTTCATATTTTGATTGACAATGAATGCTAGAGCGTCGGACCCCATGTAAGACCGTGGCGTCACTTACCGTTTTCTTCTTTGCGTCGGGTAGAACCTCCTGAATCGCTTGGGTGACCGCTTCCTTAGGAGTGGCGCCTGTATCGGTCGTTGGCTTTGTTTTTTTTTGCGTTTGCAGTCAGATTACCTTAACATGGCTTGCACCAATTACTTCATTTAAGTCAGTCTAGACAGTGATCGCGTGCATTATGCACTGCACTGTGCTTTATCATAGTTTCCATTTTGCATGCTTTGGCTTTGTTTTCTGTCAAACTGTTCAAAAGCGGCATCGATTTTGTGCACGCTCTTTATCGTTTAACGTGCCCCATACAGTGTATGGACTCACTCACCGGCAGCCAGAAGCGCCGCTTTACTGTTCGTTTTCATTGTAGATAGTTCTGCGCAATCTGCAGTAGTAGTCGGAATAGAAACAGTAGTAGTTTGTTCCGTCTTCTGCACAAGCGCAGGCTGTGTCTGTGCGCGGCGCACATGCAATTTAAAACGCGATGTAACCCTTAGTTCGTCACAATCTTCCTCTAGCACGCTTATTCCGCGTCTGGTCAAGCGGCTTTGATCGACAGTGGAATCGTTATAATCAGCTATCGTACTGGTTTATCAAAGTTTACTAGCTTGAGAAAGCTTTTTCAGCAAAAAGGGCGAGAAAGCTAACCCTGTCCACTCTTTCTCTGTTTCACAGCCAAAGGACCCAATGGAGCTATAGTGCAGGTAGGTTTTCCGCAACCCGCATTACAACGGGCACAGCACACAAACGTAACGCGGGTCGCAAGTCGCAACTTCTGCGCAAGCAAGACAAGCAAATTTTTCGAACAAATCGTTGTTGCAGGTGACCGGTACGTAGAGAAGCCAGTGCGTCAAGAGAGAATGTGCACCCAAACATCATCGGACGCAACAGACGCACGGACAGCACAAATGCGTTTTGTCAATTACAGTTTCCCGAATTTATTTGCTGGGGATCTTGGAGATCTTGGTGAAAAAGACTCGAGATGCCCAAGTACTTTTGCGACTACTGCGACACCTACTTGACGCACGACTCGATATCGGCTTTAATTTGCATTTTTAAATCCGTCTACTTAAAAAAACAATTAAATTGTTACGTTTGAAAATGAAAATTTAGCCTAACGTACCGGAAAATTTGTGGCCGCAACGGCGGGCGAAAGCACAAGGAGATGGTCCGACTCTACTATCAGCAGTGGATGGAGGAACAGGCGCAGAAACTGGTGGACGCCACAGGTTTGTTGATTAGCTATGCAATTTGCATTTTAACGTTTTACATGTATATTTCCATTGTTTTGTTTATTACGTTTATTTGTTTGCCAGCAGCGTATCACATTCATTAATATGTTGTGACAATTAGAATGATCGCTCGCGCTCGTACACGAAATTCAGAATCAGTCGCGAAACCAATTTAT